>JAODAL010020725.1:0-68722 GCA_025379985.1 Phyllomedusa bahiana
GTTTCAGTAGATTAGAAAGAAAATGATAGGAAAACATGTTAAAAGGTAAAGGCTATAAGACCATCTGCAACCAGCTTTATGTCCCCGTTGCTACAGTTGCACAGTTATTCAGAAGTTTAAGGTTAATAGGAATGTAGCTAAGCTCTCTAAACGTGGCTGCAAAAGGAAAATTGATGACAAATTAAAGAGACGTATAATACGAATGTTAACCAAAAAGCCCAGAACAACTTCCCAAGAGATTAAAGGCAAACTCTGAGATCAAAGTACATCCGTATCAGATTTAACCATCTGGGATAGATGCAACTTTTGATAATTTTTCAGGGGATGAGAAATGACCAAAAAAACCCAAAATTTTTTCGCATTTGGATTTTTTTTTTTTTTCCATCTTCTATGGTGTTCAGCATACGGGATAAATGAGGTTCTATTTTAAGGTTGAAATTGTATGAACACTGTGATACCAATTATGTGTAGTTTTTTATTTGTGAAACGGCAAAGGGTGTGATTTAAACTTTTAATATTTGTTTTTTCTACTTTATTACTTAGAAAAAATTACTTGGAAAAAATTAAGAGACCACTGCACAGTTTTCTAAAAATCAGCATCTCTACATGTCTGACAGCCATTCCATTCCAGTTCCATTCCAACTAAAGTCCACCTCATTCTATTTAATGTGCTTCTGATCAGGTGATCACCTGAACCAAATCTGATTAATGAAGGAAAGTATAAAAAACACTGCTGTGGTCTTCACACCTCCTGCATCCTGCTCTTCAGCTCTGTGTGCACAGAATGGGACGTGTGTGATTTGTTTGAATTGCATGTCATGTGACCCTGCAGGATGACATCACCTTGCCTTTCCTCTCTTTAGTCAAAGAAACGTCTGTTTATGTGTAGAAGTGTAAGTAGCTACAATGTAGCTCAGAGGTAAAACATTTGCCTCCAGGCACAAGGCTCCTTGGTTCAAATCTCTGCAGGAAACAAACCTGTGGATTTTATTCCTCTATATCAATGCATATACTTGATTGAGGTTTATTTTTTAATTTATTTGCACTGTTTGACTTATTACTAAGGAGTGCAGAGGACAGGAATAGAATGACAGCACCTGGGGTTTGAACACTCAGTAGCTGCCTGAGAGGAGAGGTGATGTCTGAGCATGTGCGACCAGGACCGAGAAGCTCTCAACCCTGGTCGTATCTCCTGGAGACTAGCTGTGAACAATGGATCACTAAATGAGCAGCTAAAACAAAAACTGTCCAGAATTTTTTATATTTAGAAGATAAATGGTCACGCACACCAGTAGCAGGATATAATTAAAAATGGGTGTTGGATGTGGAAAAGGCAACCAAGCCTAACAGAGTAAATATAAATCCACCGCACACCAAAAAAGTATATTGCGAATAATATCATTTATTAGTAAGAAGCTTAGATCATACCACAGAAAAAGTATGGATATATCTACTATATCCGTTCTACTCCACCTAATTTGGTAAGACTTATTATTGATCTTCTGTCCCACTTATCATGCTATTCCTTTTCTGCTCCTCACTCCTTTATACTACTCTGCTCATTCCGTTTTTTTTCCCTTCTCTATTATATTACTATTTACTTTCCCCTTCTCCCTCTTGTTCTCCCTTACTTTCCCCTGCTTCTTGCTTTCCTTTGTTTTGTCTTTTACTTATACACTTGTTTATTTTTTCATCATAGATGTCTCTTAATAAAGGCAACCGCCGAAACATCGACATATTATTGACATCAATTGTATACTTATGTTAAGCACTTGTTGAGTATGTCCATGTAAAAAAAATATTTTTCTCCCTATTTTTTCTGTGGTATGATCTAAGCTTCTTACCAATAAATTCTATAATTTGCAATATACTTTTTTGGTGTGCGGTGGATTTATATTTACTCAGAATTTGTTATAATGATGAATAGTGAAAATGTTTATTATTTAATTTACAAACTTCCCACGTCAATTTTACTTCGTGGCAAAAACCCTTTTAAGTTAATACTTTGTAGCGCCATCTTTTGCTGCGATTACAGCTGCAAGTCGCTTGGGGCATGTTTATCAGGTTTGCACAACGTGAGACTGAAATTCTTGCCCAGTCTTCCTTGGCGCACAGCTGGAGCTCAGTGAGGTTGGATGGAGAGCGTTTGTGAACAGCAGTTTTTAGCTCTTTCCACAGATTCTCGATTGGATTCAGGGCTGGATTTTGACTTGGCCATTCTAAAACCTGGATACGTTTAATGTGAATCATTCCATTGTAGATTTTGCTTTATGTTTGGGATCATTGTCTTGTTGAAAGATAAATCTCCGTCCCAGTCTCAGGTTTTTTGCAGACTCCAACAGGTTTTCTTCCAGAATGGTCCTGTATTTGGCTCCATCCATCTTTCCATCAATTTTAACCATCTTCTCTGTCCCAGCTGACGAAAAGCAGGCCCAAAGCAAGATGCTGCCACCACGTTTGACAATGGGGATGGTGTGTTCAGGGTGATGAGCTGTGTTGCTTTTACGCCAAAACATATAGTTTTGCATTGTGGCAAAAAGTTGGATTTTGGTTTCATCTGACCTGAGCACCTTCTTCCACGTTTGGTGTCTCTCAGGTGGCTTGTGGCAAACTTTAAACTAGACTTTTTATGAATATCTTTGAGAAATGGATTTCTTCTTGGCACTCTTCCATAAAGGCCAGATTTGTGCAGTGTACGACTGATTGTTGTCCTATGGACAGACTCTCTCCCACCTCAGCTGTAGATCTCTGCAGTTCATTCAGAGTGATCATGGGCCTCTTAGCTGCATCTCTGATCAGTCTTCTCCTTGTTCGAGATGAAAGTTTAGAGGGACGGCTGGGTCTTGGTAGATTTGCAGTGGTCTGATATTCCTTCCATTTCAATATGATTGCTTGCACAGTGCTCCTTGGGATGTTTATAGTTTGGGAAATCTTTTTGTATTCAACTCCGGCTTTAAACTTCTCCACAACAGTAGCACGGACCTGCCTGGTGTGTTCCCTGGTCTTCAGGATGCTCTCTGCACTTTCAAAAGAACCCCGAGACTATCACAGAGCAGATGCATTTATACGGAGACTTGATTACACACAGGTGAATTATATTTATCATCATCAGTCATTTAGGACAACATTGGATCAATCAGAGATCCTCACTGAACTTCTGGAGTGAGTTTGCTGCACTGAAAGTAAAGCGGCCGAATAATATTGCACGCCCCACTTTTCAGTTTTTTATTTTTTCCAAAACTTTAAAATATCCAATAAATTTTGTTCCACTTCAAAATTGTGTCCCACTTGTTGATTCTTCACAAAAAAATTAAAATGTGATATCTTTATGTTTAAAGCCTGAAATGTGGCAAATGGTTGAAAAGTTCAAGGGGGCCGAATACTTTCGCAAGGCACTGTATACACAGGCTACTTCTTTCCTGTACTTCTTTCCTGTACAGGAGGAGGAGGCTGTGGAAAACACCAGACCTCACAGCATCTTCTAAAATGCTGTTAGCGGCATCCCAGACACCTTTCAATGTCTACATTCGGACTATAAGACATCCCACTATTTTCCTCACAAATTTTGGAGGAAAACAAGTGCGTCTTATAGTTCGAAAAACACGGTAAATGACTACTTTTGTCAGTTTCAAGTTATTTCAGTGACCATTATGGGTTTTTCATTCTTTAACAGAAGGGTGCCAGCAATTTTGTTGACATATATATGTTTAATTGTCACAACTAAAACAGGAGAAAATTTAGGAATTGGAGAAGAGGGTGAGGAGGGACACACACACACACCAGATGGATGGATGACTTACTGTCCATCTTGCCAGGCAATTATCAGCCAGCAATATGTGACCTTAAAAAGTTTTTCCTTCCATACACATTGATGGCATACCGTTACGATATGTCATCAATGTATGAAAGGAGCGGGTCTCACCCTGGCCTATATCTTGAACAGCCCTCAAAACCGAATGGCGCCCAGCTATACTCAGAGCTCCCATTGTTTTAATGGAAGAGTTCTAACATCCTCTCCGTTTAAAACAGAGGTTGCGGAGCTTGTTCAAGAGATACTGTAGGTGTGGTTCCTAGAGGTGGGAGCTGCACCTATCAAACACTGAAGGCATAGCCTGTCGCAATGCCATCAATATGTATGGTGGGGCAACCCTTTTAAGGGCTTGATCAGACAATGTGGATAACGTCTCCTTGACAAACCGCAGGCAGAAAAATTTGCAGGGAAAAATTTGGATGTGGTGCGGGATTTAAGACCCTTTGGGGAAAGTTAATTTCCCTTTTCCCCTTAAACAATGGTCACATAAGACATTTATAGTTTCTTTTTTACTTAATCACAAATACTTTTTTATTGCCCCCTTAAAACTTATAGAAAAAAAGTCCATAGAGGTAGCTTTAACCCTTAAACATTTATTTTCAGAACATAGATTTTTTTTCAAAAGGGCATACTTGCATTGGATGTGGCAGCAACATTCCTTTTAAAAGTTTTTATCTCGCTCCCCCAGTAGCGGGTTTTGAAATTCAGCTTGCGGATCCCACCTCTTGTTGGTTAAAGGGGTTTTTAAAAAACCCTGGACGGACATTTCGGGGGTCCGCCCCCTTTTGTCAAGTACCCTGTGTTTTGGGATTTCGCTCCTTTTTGTTTGAAAACAAATAAACGTGAAAAAGTTATAAAAAATTTTAAAAATTACAAAAAATGTGACTTTAAAAAAACTTTTTTAAAAAAAAACTTTAAAAAACCCTATTTTTAGTTTATGGGGGACGGGTTTTTTAACTTAAAAATTATTAAACCCAAAATCTATAGCCCTTTACTATTCAAAGTGGGTTTTTAACCTTGCTTTTAACTATCTTTCTATTTAGTTTTGGGCTTTAAAACCCTTTCAAATCCCCTAAGTTCACTCTAAAGGTTCAATAACACTTCGTCTTCGGGTGTTCACAAAAACCCAAATGTAAAACACTGGTTACCATGTTTTCCATATTATTTTACAAAAACCCTTTTAAAACCCCTTATAAAAAAAACCCCCCCAATTTTGCACTCCTCATTCAGAAAAAACTGGGGGGTTAATGACTGAAGTTGGGAAAAATCCAATTTTACTTTTTTGTAAAAAAAACGCATCTTCGGGGCTTTCTATATCCCTTTCTTCTTTTCTTTCTCTGGGGAGAAACCATTTAAACCTAAACTTAAAATTTTGTTGCTCTCGAGCAACTGAAGATTCATAGTTTTTTTTTTGGGGTTTCATTTAGTTATCTCTTGGTTTTCCTTTGCTTTCCCAAAATTTTTTGGTGAACGATGTCATTTTATGCTTTTTGAAAAAAACTTACGACCGCAAAAAAGGGTTGTTTTGAAAACACTGTTAAGCTTACGCTACCTCTAGGGCCCTTTTTTAAATAAAGATTTGGAGCAAAAAAAAAGTTTTTTTTTTTAAAGCAAAAAAAGGAACTTTGGGATGTCTTATGGGGCCCAAATTGTTTAGGGAAAGTGAAAATTACAGGGGTTTTAGGGCCCAAAATATAGGTAAAACTTTGTTTCTAGCAGCAATTTAAAAAAAGTGTCAGTAGTAAATGTTTTAAATTTTGTTTTTTTAATTTACCTTGCCTTTGTTGCCCATTTTGATGACAGGGAAAATTTCCCCTTAAAATTTAGCTTTGAATTTTTAAAATTTGTTGCAGATTTTGAAATTTTCCCTGAAGATTAAAGCAAAAATTTTTTTTAAAATTGGTCGTATTTAATAAAAAATTTGGTTTGTGGAATATCTGTAGAAATTTAGGGGGAAAATTTCCCTGAGAAATGCTCCCGTTTTAGCTTACGCTAAAGTTGGCCATATTTTTTTTTGGGGGTTTTTTTCGGCATAAAGCCTTAACGGGGGTTTTTATTTTTTTATAATTTTAAGGGGTTTTTTTTTTTTTTCTCCCCGTTTTTAAAGGGTTTTTAAAATTTTAAAAAAAAAATTTAAAAATAATTTTACCTTAGTTCCCTTTTTAATCTTTTCCTTTGCAAAAAACCTTTAAAATTTTATGGTTTTTTTCCTAATTTCAATTTAGTATGTTGGGGATCTTTTTTGGTTTAAAGGGAAACAAAAAGGGCGGGAAAAAGGTGACAAAAATTGAGGGGACTTTAAATACGTATCGGTAAATTTTTAAAATATGCCCCATTTTTGGTAAAAGGAAAGAACCTACACATGTTGGACATAGAAACCTTTATAGAGAAATCAATTAAAAAAACCTCAATATTCTCCAGAACCACATCAAAAATACAGCAGCAGAAAAAAAAACTGCTGGCACATCCCATATTTTTTTTTTCTCTTTACTTGAAAATATAGTTTTTTTACCATAATCAAACTTATAGCCTGCATTATTTTAAGTAGGAAAATGTCAGGGACCTTCAGGAGAAAGAAACCTGTAGTTGTGATAAACGGGAGTCAAAGCAATAAAGCATTCAGCATTAAGCCTAGGGGTGTGTGTGGATGAAGGGGAAGAATGCGGGATAAAGCTTGAATGAGGTCAGTGTTGTAAAGTAATGAATTCCCAGATGTATAAAAAGTCCATTTGTAATTGTGGGCCCGCCCACTTCCAAACCCCCCCTTTTTAAAAGAAAGCATTGGGTTTAAAAACCTCCTCATGAATTCCATCATATACTCAGAGAAAGAAAAAAACAAAAAAAAATACCTAACCCAAATTTTTCCCGTCACTGAATGGGGCTAAACATACGCGTAAATTTAGGTTTATACTTATAGTAATCAAGATGACAAGTTGTGGCAAAGACTGTCCCATTACACAGGTAAAAGTACTGAAAGAAAAGTTCTGATACAATTGAGCACCATCTTATATAGCTATACATACAGAGTTACTGTATGTATACTGTATACAGAGTATACACTGTACAGAGTTGCTTAAAAGAAACATGACAACTTAGCAATCATATTGAGTTTTGTTTATTAAAGTCTCCATGTTCCCCCCACCCCCATCCTAAAAAGTTTAAAAAAAATGAACACAAATGAAAGTTATTCTTTACAATACTTTCTGAGGTGCACAAAGAAACAAATTTGTAAGCTGAAGGGAGTGTGCTAGACGATGCCAAACCGTTCCGATCTTTTCCTCTTTTTTGCCTAGAATCAAAAGCAATGACAAGAAAAATGAAATCAGAACAAAAACCTAAACTCCACTGCTGCATTTCCGGCTTGCTCTAAAATTAGAGCTCTAGATTTCACATAGTAAGTTCTGGTTATCTGTATTCTCCATAGAAAGAACATTGGCTTCTCTTTTTTACTAACAGAGACAGGCCATTTGAAATTAGCAGTAAAGAAGCTGAACGAGGTAATACACAGCTGGCATACAGAGCTTTATGGACACTGCTTCCTGTTCTCACATCCCCTACCTTTAGCAGCTCCCACTACGGTGCCCTTTGACCAACGATAGGGGCTAATTGGCCAGCCTTCCCCCCACCTGAGGCTGTTAGGAGGCATATGTTCTCTGTGGCACAGAGTTCACACTTCTGACAGAAGCCCTCACATTTTTGTGTAAGGTAATCAGGAGCCATCAAATGTGAATATTTGACCCCGCATTCCAAAGTTTTACAAGCCAATGCATGAGTTACATTGCCAACACATACTTTACTTCCAGCTGCGTTAAGCTGCACATGGAAATCTACCCCCTACTAGGTAAACACAAAATACATGAGAATTGTAAAATGAATGACATTGATTTTCCATGACAGTGGCACCTCTGAAGGGGTGGGATACATTAGACAGTAAGTGAGGTCATTTCCTGAAGTTGACGTGTTAGAGATGAAAAAAAAAAAAGGGCAAATTTAAAAGGGTGTTTCTAAAGTCCAAAAAGCTTGCTCATCTGTCGGGGCATTCACAGGCCTCAACAGTTACTTGCACGCGACGTTGTGGCCTGTGACTGACTAAACCAGTCACGTGAACGATGAACGTTCACAGCTACAGCTGGGATGATGGGACAGCTGCTGCGACAGAAACGAAGCATCCAGGAGGAGAGCACGATTCTTTTTGTTTATTTTTCATCTTGTCCAAAAAGACGAACGGCCATTTTGAACTCTCAGAACACCCCTTTAAGGATTTGAGTTACTTTAACAGGGGCTGAATTATGATGGCTAAATTACTGGGTCAGAGCATGTTGTAGGGTGGTCCTGGTATGTAGTAGTTAGCACCAACTAAAAATGGTCCAATGCTAGGACAACTGAAGAACCAGCCACAGGGCCATGAGTGCCAAGACTCAATGATATGATTGCAGATCAAAAACTAGCCTTTCAAGTAGTGCATTGAGGCTTGCTGCATTTGGGGCAGTGTAGTTGCAGACCAGTCAGTGTCTATACGGACTCCTTTGCACTGCTAAAACATGCCAACTACGGACAAGTAAGCACAAAATTACACCATGGAGAAGTTTTAAAAGATGCCCTAGTCTGATGAATCACATTCTCTCTTACAGGATATGGATGGCTGGGTGAGTGGAAGTCTTATCTGGAGAAAAGATGGTACCAGGATGCAGTAAAAAAAAAGTGCGAGCGAGGGGAAGCAGTCTCCTAGCATTTATGTGGGATGACACATGGCATCTATCTAAACATACCGTATTTTTCGGACTATAAGGCGCACCGGATTATAAGGCGCATTATCAATGAGCGCCTGTTAAGTCTTCTTGGTTCATATATAAGGCGCACTGGATTATAAGGCGTGGCACATTAAATGAAACAAAGCTCAGACCGCAAGCCAAGCTTCATTCAACACTTTCCCAATAACTCTCAACTTGTAAACTTGTAACAAAAGTCAATACATGTACATATCTCTGTGCCGTATCGTGAAATACGTGTCACACTTAGTGAAGCTTATTTGCAACTGATTTGCAACTGATTTCGGAACGTATTTACATCGGAAATCCGACGTGAATCAGTTCTGAAATCAGCTGCGTGAACATAGCTTTAGTGACACTTATTTGCAACTGATTTGTAACTGATTTCGGAACGTATTTACTATTGTAAATCAGTTGTAAATCAGTTGCAAATCAGTTGCAAATCAGTTGCAAATCAGTTACAAATCAGTTACAAATCAGTGTCACTAAACCAGCTGTACCTAATACGTTCTGAACAAAGCCTAAAAACCCAAGTGAAGAATTGATTCATATATAAGGCGCATCGGACTATAAGGCGCACTTTCGATTTCTGAGAAAATCATAGGCTTTTATGTGCGCCTTATAGTCCGAAAAATACGGTAGTTGCAGACCAAGTAAAGAGTGCTGAAAAAGGTGTTGCTTTGGTCTCTCAATTTCCAAATCCATGAAGACGCCACCTCGTATCGTACAGAACTTAAAGAATCTGGTAAGATCTTGGTGCCAGAAACCACAGGACACTTTCACAGGTATTGTGGAGTCCTAGCCTCAGAAAGTACAAGCTGTTTTAGCAGCACAATGGAGACTTGCATGCTGCTAGCTGGGCAGGTGGTTTTAGGTCTGATCATTGGTTACTTGAATGTTTAGACACCCATAAAGCTCTCCACAGCGCTGCTCCTCCCTACATCTCCTCCCTAGTCTCTGTCTACCACCCTACCCGTGCTCTCCGCTTTGCTGATGATATCAGACTCCATTCCTCAATCATCCGAACCTCCCATGCCCGCCTACAAGATTTCACACGTGCCCGGGACCAATTCTCTGGAATATGCTACCGCGGGCGATCAGGCACATTCACAACCCTCACAGTTTTAAGAGGGCCCTGAAAATACATCTTCTCGGTCTGGCCCACCAAGATCCCTAACTGCTATCACACACATCTGTCACTCCCTGCAATTGGGCACTCACAGGCAATTATCTGTAGAGAGATTTACAGTCTTGGTGGCAGGATCATCCATTTTCATGTAAACCACCCCTATTTTATGAAACATGGCTGGACCATTGTAAACTTGGCACTTCTTACCGTATGTTTCACCCATACACCCTAATAGATTGTAAGCTCTCACGAGCAGGGCCCTCACACCTTTGTAAGTACATTTGTAAGTACTTTTAATGTGTAATGACTGTATTTTTTACCCTTGAATTTGTAAAGTGCTGCGGAATATGTTGGCGCTATAGAAATAAAGATTATTATTATTATTATTATTTAGACATCTAATGAAGTTGTAAAAAATTCAAAGTTCCATCATTTCTATTGGTCACAAAGAAAAGAAATGTATACATGTGATATCACTTAGATCACAAGCTATTACAATCATGGCCTTTACACCTCTTGTCCGATCTGTTAATAGGATTTTTTTTTTTTTTTTTGCTATATAATGTATTATTTTGCCTGTACCTATACCATCTGAATTGTGAAGTACTATGGAATATATTGGCGCTATATAAATTATTATTATTAATAAGCAACATGTATGATGCATATATTGTACATCCCAACCATGTGGTTACTGCTATAGAATACTGGTCTCCTAACACATTAGTTAAGACACCAAATATGACTACTATCCTGTCTAAATAATAAATTAGAGTTTGTGCATGTATGTGTTTTTATGCACTTAATACTAACATTCTCTATGTTATAAGTGCAGTATCACTGCCTAAATAGGGTCTGTCCCATCAGGACTTTCCTGGTCCATATAACTTATTACAGAAATGGACATAACAGGTGGTTCCCCAGTGGGTATTTATGTGTAAGCAAAGTTTGTTTGTTTTTTGTAGAGGAAAGCTTTTCGCCTTCAGTTTTGAAAACTAAACCTGTAGCAATAAGCTATTCACTGTGGTCCTTTTCTATAGTTTTTTGACCGAATGTCTGTACTAATGGCAGAACTTCCTATAGATTTAATAAAACAGGTCAGTAGGCAGTTTTTCTGCGACTATTTCAGGTCATATAATAATATGAACAAGTATTACATTTCAGGGAATGGCTAAACACTTAACTTTAAATGCTGAATGTGTTTTTCCTTTTAGTGCATTTAGTGCTTTTCTTCCTATCAAATTTGCTGAGACTGCTTACAGTGTGAACAAAGCCTTATACATTCTATCAAACTGTAAGAACGATATTTGAGAGTGTAGCTGTTGACTAAAGCTAAAGAGCTTTGCTTATGTAGTACAGTCAGAAAATGTATTATAGAATCATTTTCTTTTTTTATCCCAAGCTTACCTCAACATCATCAGTGACAGAAGCTGAGCTAGTAACTATACCAAAACGTTCTTTTCTCTTTTTAAGTTTCTCATCATCTTCACTCTGTTAAATGGACAGAACAAAAATGGAAAAATACAATTAAACCCAGAGGACACGTAAATTTGTAATATTAAATCAGTATTTTACTGGTTGTCAACTATAAAACACATACAAAAAATATCAGTAATAACCTGAGTGTTTCATTCAAGAGGCGGTCTCACGATAGACACAAATGGCATATTTTACAGGATATGCCATCAATAGCTTATAGATGCAGATCCAACCTCTGGGACTTGCACCGATCTGGAGAACAAAACCTCTGTTTTGAACAGAGAACTGTTCAGGACTCTCACATTAAAACCAACGTGAATTCTGAGTAGAGCCGATTGGAGTCAGGATTTGTCCATGAAATAAGTGTGGGGGCACATCAGAAATTGATGGCATATCCTACTGATATGCCATCAATTTCTATGGTGTCTATACCCTTTTGATGCTGCGTGCACATCTTCAGTTTCAGATTTTGTAACATTTAAAGTAGTTCTAATTTATGTACTTCTATGAAGGAACAGCAAAATGAAATTGATGCAGACAAACAGAGCTTTATATACCTTGTGCTGCCAAGATGCGATTGCCATGGAGCACCCACAGTAAACCTTTCATAGGTTTATGTTCTATAACAGACATAGAAGCTGGTACAAGGTTAACCTTTTGAATGACTACACTAGAAAATCAACAATATCTTATAAATAAGGGAAAGCACAGCAAATCACACAAGAATCAGAAGGATGAACGCACACATAGGGGCAGATATATCAAGGCAGTTGCGCCAGAATTCTGGCTCCATTTGCGCCAGAAACCAGCTTTTCGCCACATTTACTATGTGTTTTAGACAGTTTCAGACGCTTCTGCGCCTCGTCCGACAAAGGGGCATGGCCTCTTAAAAGGGTTGCGGGAAAGTGGGCGTGGCTTAAATGTGACAAAAAATGCACCCAGATTTTGTCACCGTTTCTGGCGTAAAAGGAAGCCAACTTAATTGTGGTACAAACTTAGACTAGACAGTTCTAACCTGCACCAGATTTACCAACACTATGATAAATGTGGCGCATTATAAAAACTGTCTAGTCTAACTTTACACTGTCTAAAAGTAAGACACTTTTGATAAATCTGCCCCACAGCGTTTTGCAGTATTTTTTGTGTATGTGTGAAAAAGTCTTTAGTGTCACACACCGGAACACTGGGTTATATTGAGGAATATCTGTGAAATACTGAATTACATTAATTAAGTCACCAGCACAGAATTAAGGAAATTCTCAAAACTTGATCTCTTGGGGTTCTTTGATGACTGGAGTTGAAAACACATCACTAAGCAATGCACTAGAACTAACATTATACCACTATTATGGTTTACATTCAACTTTAATACAAACTAACAAAAGTGTATCAACCTATTAAATTTCACATATATAGAACTGTTTAGATTATATTTAAGGGCTATTTCTTTCGGTTTAACTAGTGTCTAGTATAACTTGTCAGCCAGTCTTAAAAAACAAATACGGATCAACAAGTTAAGCTAGCAACACAGGGTAAGAACAAAAAAAAAATCCAAAGACCTCTTTTACAGTCCGTAAAACCCCTCTTAAATGAACTGGTGAATGAAGAAATCCTCACCAGATCTGTATGTATATATTTATGTGAAAGAACACACCTCTTGTAAGACTTCTCTCTACCTTCCAGCATGAACTTCTAACTACTCCACTAAATTAGCTATTCTGAATTATCAAGCCACTTGACCTCTAGGCCAGCTGGGGTCACCAAGAGGCACACTTACAATGCTCCTCGCTCCATCTTTACCCTTATAGTGACAGCTTTTGATTCATGGGTTGCTGGAACCCATCTGAGCCAAATTACCTCTGACCAAAAGCCAGCAGGCCAGGCATTTATCAAACCTCTTCCCCCCCATACTTATTTCTGCCCTAGGCCATTCTCAAGTGCACCCATGGGCACCTTGCAGCTGCTGGGGACAGTGACCTCCTACACCGAAGTGTCAGATGCCTTTTTCTTTTTAGTGCCTCCTCTCCTCTCTATTCTTCTGGCTGGTAACTTCCATTTTTGTACGAATATTGCTTGCCTTTTCTTGTTGGGTACATATTTGTGCAACAAAATATATTACAGAAATAATACAGTGTGCATATGGCAAAGAAAAAAAAGAAAAGCATCATGTGTCACAGCTCAGCTCAAGCTTGAGTAAAAGTACAAATACGGGTCATAAGTCATTAAAAATACATTTATATCCATCTATAGCTCTCTATGCACAAAATAAATACAGAAAAATCACTTGAGATTAAGGTTAACAGCCGCTCATAGATTAACTCGTATATAAACAGGTATGACAAGTGAGCATATAATGAGAAAAGCTCTAATTCTGTCTTTACAAGGAAGCATAATATTCATACTTGGAACTCTTTAATGTTCACCATCTTCTCATCACGTACATAAATGACCTAGTGATGATCAGTTCCCAGAAACACATTATTTCTATTATTCAGGCAATGTCGTGGCGGGTCTCAAGAGGGGAAAAATACTCACATTTTTAGATGTTACTTATATTAAGCACACCGAAGTGCCCCTTAATAAATATTGTGCTGGAAAATTTTCACGTGTTACCCCGTGTAGTACAAGATTACTTCAGCGTCACGTTAAGTGATCTCATCCTTCTTAGTACCTAATAAAAAGCCATCCATTTTCGCCAAATTCCAATTGGTCAAAACTATTTCCAAATGGATCTTTGGTCATGTGCTGTAGTTACTGGCATAACTTGAGGCCAGTTATTGGCTGCAGCAGTCAAATGATGATAAAGCAATGTACTGTTTGTCTCATTTTTTCACATGCACTGTATGATTTGGTTTCTTTCTCTCTTTCATTCAGACAACCCCATTCAAGTACACTTTAAGGGGTTGTTCACACGACGGTTTGGATCCGAAAACCGCATCCAAAAACGCAGCAGTGATTGGATCCGACACGCAGCTACGTGTTTGGATGCGTGTTGGAGGCAGCAGGATCGCACCCCGGAGTTTATAATAGGGTTCCTGCTGCGTCTTTCAGATCAAGAATTGACATGTCATTTCTTGGAATGGATCCAAAAGACACGAGACACGAATCAGGGATCACTCGTGTGAACGCCGATGTGTGTTTCAAAGTAAAAGCAATGTAAATCACATCGCTAGTAGATACGTGTTTGGGTCCGTTTAGGGTCCAACAGACGGATCCCTACATGCATCTAAAAGCGTATGTTCACACGGACTCAACACGCCGTGTGAATATACCCTAAGGCTAGGTTCACACGGTGTATTTGCAGGGCGTAATTACGCCCCGCAATTACGCCGTGTGGCCGGGAGCTTATCTCCCCGCCCGGCGTATTCGCCGAGCAGGGACAGGAGACGTAATCCATAGTTCTCTATGAGAACTGTGGGTTACCGTAATGACTAGGACGGATTCCAGCCGTAATTTGCGCACTCCGGCGCGTAATTACGGACTGAGATACGTCCCATTTTAAACCGTGTGAACATAGCCTAAGTGGAGTAATGTTTCCATTCCTTTCTATTTTATTTGCTTTTAAACAGAAACAAAAGAGCAAGACACATTTATGAGAGACGTGCCCCAGTGAGCGGTATGCTAATCTGAAGTATCGTGTGTATTCTCAAACACTGCCAAAGCTGGTGGTAGAACAAAGTAAATCAGTCGCACTCTGTGCAGTGGGCAGGCCATACCTGTTTTCCCAACATGAACCAAAAATGTTGCCTACGTTGGAAAAGTGGCATCATAGCATTAATAAGTCTCTCCAGTGTGTCTTTTGATTCTGCAAAGAATGAAAAAAAAAAAAAAATAAAAAAAAAAAAAAAACCCCACACACACTCTAAATAAATTCCGCCGCTATCTGCTTGCATTTACAAAATGATTGAGAGCTTCATTTTCATCAACAGCACACTTGTTAAAATGGTTTTCCTAAGACAACCCTGTATCTACTATTACAACCAGTCAGGCGAATGCTAATCGCAAGCAAGTTGTGTGGGTTGATGGTGGTGGGATGTCGTGACTTCAAGTGGTTTTGCCACAAAGTCACTTCATAAGTGCTTTCTCCAGCTTCAGCTTTCAAAAGGGGGTAACTGTGATTTGCTTGAACTGCATATCATGTGACCCAGCAGGCTGACATCACCACGGCTTTCCCCACAGTGTGCTCCCTTTAGTCAAACAAAGGTCTGTTTATGTAAAGAGCTGTGAATAGTTACAAAGTAGCTGAGCGGTTAGAGCTTTTGTCTTCAAACATAGAAGTCCTAGGTTCAAATCCCTGCAGGAACCAAACATCTGTTTGGTTTTTTTTGTCTCAATGCACATACCTGATAGACGTTTATTTTTTCTTTATATTTATCTGCACGGTTTGACTAATTACTAAGAAATACAGAGGATGGGAGTGGAATGACAGAACCTGGGGTTGAACAGTCGCTCAGCACTGAGTGTGTGTGATTACTAAGCAAGGTAGAAACTGGCAGTAGCTGCCTAAGAGAAGTGGTGACGTCTGAGCATGTGCACCCAGGACTGAGGAGCTCTCATCCCTGCTCGTATTCCCTGGATACGAGCTGTACACTAGGGACCACCAAGGTAGTAGCTAAATTAAAAATGGTAGAGAATTTTAAATAATGATGAAAGTTGAAACTGTTTAATTTGCAAACTTCCCACATCAATTTCACTTTGTGGCAAACCCCCTTTAAGAACTAAGACACCATATCTCTACAGAAAAGGACATGTTTTACATGGGTCCATTCTAACTGCATGGCAGTCACAAGAACAGCCAAAACAGTGACAAGAAGTTAACTCCATGTCAAATCAAGATAAACATCTATAAACTGTGTGTTAGGCCGTGTTCACACGGCTTATTCCCGACGGATTTGTGCGCCGTATTGAGCGCACAAATCCGCCGTGAATAAGGGGCGGGACGGGGGCGGGGCCGGAGCGCGCGCGGGGGCGCCGCTCCCGGCCCATAGACAATGCATTGGTTTACGGCGCGTCCGCGCCGTAAATAATGTGCATGTCACTTTTTCCCCCCGCGGCGGATTTGCCGCGCGGGGAGGAGCGACGGAATCCACTGTTCTCTATGAGAGCAGTGGATTCCGTAAGGACTCCGACGGATTGGCGCCGTATTGAAGCGCCAATCCGGCGCGGAATACGGCGCCAATCCGTCGGCAAATAAGCCGTGTGAACGGGGCCTTACATTAAAGGGGTTGTCTCAATACATTGATTCATGTTACCACAGTCCTGTTTTCTTGGTTTCACTTTGAATTCAGGGGCATGTTTACTGGCTTCCACTAGACTGCAGTAGAAACCAGGTCTGTATCAGGAGAGATCAAACAGGTCTGTAGCTATAGTGACCTGAGGAGCTGATGCAGCCCATACAAGAGGGGATATCTAGGAATAGGTAGGACACTTAATGGACACATATTCCAAAGTGACTTGTTTTTGCAAGCTCTTTAACATAAAAAGCAATCCTTGAAGTGAGACAACACCTTTAAGGTTAAGGCAATGTTCACACGGCTTATTGCCGATGTAATTGCGGGGACGGTTTTCTTCCCGCAATTACGCCGGCTGCCGGGCAGCGGGGGCAGGGCCGGCAGCTCGCCGGCCCCATAGACAGTCATTATTCACGGCGCGTACACGCCGTAAATAATTGACATGTCACTTTCTCCCCGCTCGGCGGATTCTCTAATGCCTGGGACTGATTTCAGCCGTACTGGAGCACAAATACGGCGCTCAATATGGCTGAAATCAGTCCCAAAATAAGCCGTGTGAACGAGCCCCAAGACTACACTGCAAAGCATTTATGCGGAGGAGAACCATGCTCCCTATGCAGCCAATCAGGACTACACAATTGTGCCAGTAACTCATGTGGCCAATGAGAGCCACTTAGGGGACATGATTCAAAGTGCTGCAACTATGCCATGTATTCCTACTCGTAAGCTGTGTGCAAAATATGCACAGCAAAGTACAAATTGCTGAAGAACACCATTTAACTTTTTTACTTTAAATTAAAATCAGTGTTAGCAATTTTAAACAAGTTGATATACTACTGTATATAGCAAAATACAGTGATGTAGTGGCATCATATTCTGCAATGAGGTTTCCCTGCACCGGACTTGAACATGTTCAAAGGATAGCAACAAAAAAAATAAACAAAAAAGGATCGAATGTGAAATACCCAATACCCTGAACAACTGTCAAAATTAGGATTATTTAATTTAGAGAAAAGACAGCTTTGGGGTGAGTTGATATATCAAGAATCAAAATACAGTAGAGATTTGTGGTTTAAATGTAGAGGAGTGGGCTCAGAGAATAACAAAGCATTCCTCAAAAATACACACGTGGACCAAAAATTTTGGTATCCTTCCATTAAGGAAGGAAAAAACCCACAGTTGTCACTGAAATAACTACAAACGAAAAAAAACAAATTAGAAATACATTTACTTAAAATCAACCAATGAAAAGTGAGACAGACATGACTTTTGAAATGTGGTCCACACAAAAAAATACATATTAAAATAAAATTTAAAAATTGAAAAAAAAAGGGGGGGGGGGAATTAATGAAACTGGCCTGGTCAAAAATAATGGTACCCCTAGATTGAAAATAATTTAAACTTGTAAATCACTCCGTTTGCCAATGTAAAGGGTGAAAAATAGTGGCTGTGCTGCTTGGTATTATGGTGTGTACCGCTCTGAACATGAACCAAAGCGAAGGAGTATTTTCTCTCAGGAGATTAAAAAGAAAATTCTACAAAAACAGAGCCGACATAAGCCTTGGACAAAATAGTTGGAATCCTTCTGTTAAGGAATGAAAACCCACAATGCTCACTGAAATAACTTTGAAACTGATAAAGTATTAATAAATTTAAATTTTCCTGAAAATCAACTAATGAAAAATCAGAACATTGCGTTTCAATTGTGGTATTAACCAAAACATTAACCCTTTCCCGACATAGGGCGTATGGATACGCCCTATGGGAATGTACTTCCCGCAAATGGACGTATCCATACCCCTGGCGATCGCGCGGGCCTGCAAAGCGACCACGCGCGATCGCAACATGGGACCAGCGGTAAATTACCGCTGGCCGCATGCCGTATCATCCCCGGCCGGAGGGGGCTCCGGCGCGGGTGATTACCGCTTCATTACCGCACCCTGTCATGGCTGCGAAAATAAAACCGCAGGCAGGAGGAGTGAGCTCCCCCTGCCTGCTCCCGTCGGCTGCCGCACTGTAGGCGGCACCGATCTCCTCTCTGATGCCCTCGGGAAGTGAAACGGCATTTCCCCGGGGTATCATGACTTTCCCCCATGCTCGCAATGCATTGTGGGCATGGTGACAGGCGTTTTCAAGGCGGACCAGTTACACAGTACTGATACTGTGCACTGGTTCTGCTTTTCTAACAGCATCTGATGAATTGCTGTTAGAAGATAAAGTGAAAAAAAAGTGAAAAAAAGTAAAACACAAACAATAAATAAAAACACTTTACACCGCCCTTTTCCCCTTTACAAACGGCAATCGCCCCAAAAAAGATAAAAAATAAATAAGTACCCTATATTGGTATGCGCCCGTGCGTAACGACCCACCCGATAAATCTGTCATGTTAATTAACCCGTACGGTGAAAGCCGTAAAAAACAAAAAAACGTCACAGAATTGCGATTTTTGTACATCCTGCAGCACATAAAATGGCATAAAAAGCGATCAAAAACTCATATAAACGCCAAAGTTGTACCAAATTTTAAAACTTTAGTTCATCCCGCAAAAAAAAAAGTCCATAATCGTCTCTTTTATACGGAAAAATAAGAAAGTTATGGCTCTCAGAAGACAGCGATGCATAAATATTATTTAACACAATAAAAACATTTTTTTTTTTTTTTTTTTAATGTGGTTAAAAATTTAAAAAACTATATAAATAGGGTATCGCCGTAATCGTATCGACCCAGAGAGTAAAGCTAAATGGTCATGGATACTGCACGGTGAGCGCTGTTAAAAATAAAAAACACTACTAGGATTGCGTATTTTCTTCACCCTGCCTTCCAAAAAAACGGTTTTAAAAACTGATCAAAAATTCTTGTCCCCCCAAAAATTATACCAATAAAACATCAACTCTTCCCGCAAAAAAACAAGCCCTACACAGCTCCGTACACAGAAAAATAAAAAAGTTAGGGCTCTCAGACTATGAGATGCAAAACGTATTTTCCCTTTTTTGAATAAAAGGTTTTTTTTGTGTAAAAGCAGTAAAACATAAAAAAATATACAAATTGGGTTATCGCTGTAATCGTATGACCTGCTGAGAAATTTACTAGCATTTTCCAGCTATACTGCACGGTGACCGGTGTTAAAAAATAAAAAACACTACCAGGAATGCTGTATTTTGTTCAAAATGCCTCAAAAAAAACCTTAATAAAAAGTGATCAAAGCGGCATATGCCCCCCATAATGGTACTAATAAAAACGTCAACTCATCCCACAAAAAACAAGCCCATAATCAGCTCCGTATACGGGAAAACTGAAAAAACGTTATGGCTATCAGAACATAAAAACACAATTTTTTTATAGACCATTTCTATTGTGTAAAAGTAATAAAACTAAAAAAAAACTATATAAAATCTATACCATTGAAAATTGTACCGAACCCCCATAGTAAAGATATCCTGTCATTTATACTGCACGGCGAACGCTGTAAAATTGAAGCCCAAAAAAAACAATGGCGGAATTGCGTTTTCCCCTCATTTCATAGCCCAATGCAAAAAAAACAACTTTGTAACACCTGTGCACCCAAAATGCACAATACACCCCTAGATGAGTTCTATGAGGCGTGCTGAATCCAAAATGGGTTGACTTATGGAAGGTTTCACCTGTTCTGGTACTTTGGGGGCTTTGTAAATACAACATGGCCCCACCAAAATTTTGCGTTCCAAAAGCCAAATAGCGCTCCCTCCCTTGTACCTCCTGCCATGGCCCAAACAGCAGATTACACCCCCCAGTAGGGATTGCGAACTTGGAAGAAATTGTGTAACAAGGTTTTGGGTGCTTTTTTTTACCAGGATTCCTTGTAAAAATTAAACATTTTCAGCTAAAATTGCAGATTGGAAAAAAAAATGTTTTGTCAATTTTCACAGCCTAACGCTAAAAATTTTTGTGACACCTGTGGGGTCGATATGCTCACTACACCCCTGGATATATTACTTAAGGGGTGTAGTTTCAAATATGGGGTATTTTTAGGGGCGTTTATTAACTATTGGAAAATTAGGTTGTCCGCAAAACTGAAATGGCCCCTAAATAAAATGGTAATGAAAATGAGGGCCCCCAGAGTCCCCGTAGGTGCTCCTCCTATTCTGGGGCTTGTGGTTGAGCCAAATAATGCACTAGGGCCACATATGGGATATCTCTGAAAACGGCAGAATCTGGGGAATCAATTTTAAGTTTTATTTCCCTGATCACATTTACCGTATTCTTGTGAACAATGTATAAAAATTTAATATCTGAAAAAAATAGTGAAATTTTGAAATTTCACTTCCACTTTGCTTTAATTCCTGTGAAACACCTAATGGGTTAATAAACTTCCTAAATGCGGTTTTGAATACTTTAAAGGGGTGTAGTTTCTTAGATGAGGTCATTTATGGGGGTATCTAACATACAGGCCAATCAAAATCACGTTAGAGCTGGACTGGTTCTCTAAAAAATGTATATTGCAAATTTTGTTGAAAAATTTTAAAATTACTACTAAATTTCTAAGCCCCCTAATGTAAAAAAAAAAAAAAAAAAAGACATTTAAAAAATGATGCCAAACTACAGCAGACATAGGGTAGATGCTAGCTATAAACTATTTTGAGTGGAATAACTATCTGTCTTACATGCAGAAATTTTTTTAAGTTTAAAATTGGGAAATTTTTCTAATTTTTCACGATTTTTTGATATTTTTCACAAATAAAAAAGCATTTTTTGGACCAAAATTTCTTACTATCTTAAAGCACAATGTGTCACGAGAAAACAATCTCTGAATCACATGGATAGGTTTTAAAATGTCAAAAAGTTATTCTCACATAAAGGGAAAACATGACAGATTTCAAAAATAGGGCTCTGTCAGAGAGGCCAAAACTGGCTCCGGCGGTAAGGGGTTAAAAAACCAAAACAAACCAACCAAAAAAAAAACTAAATGTGAATGGCCTGGACAGGAATGATCTTACCCTTAACTTAATATTTAGTTGCACAAGATTTGGGGGCAACCGCTGCAAAATATTTCTGCCCCTGTCAACAGGTTTTTGGCCCACCCCTTGAAAGCAGACTGCTCCAAGCTGTCCTATCCTTCTCCAAACTGCATGCTTCAGCTTTTTATTCAGATGTTCAATAGGATTTAGATGGGGACTCATAGAAACTCTCTGCTGCGCACCGTTCCTCATGCCGATTGGGACCTCAGCGCGAGATTGCTGTGTCCTGATTGGTTAACATGGCAGCTGAAAGCCTTGTGAAGGCTTCCATCGCTGCCATGTTTTCTGTTTTACTACTCCTTGCCAAAAGACCATCTTTGTACACCCTAATGCATTAGGCTGTATTAACGATCATGCCCCCTAGTGGTGGAGCACCCTGGGGAGACTCAAAGTTACAGTAAAAAAAAAATATGTTTTAAAGTGTAAAACTAAAATATTTAAAACGTTCGAATCACCCCCCTTTTGCCATTTTACAAATAAAAAAAAAGTAGTTACACATACAGTGGGGGAAAAAAAGTATTTAGTCAGCCACCAATTGTGCATATTCTCCCACTTAAAATGATGAGAGAGGCCTGTTTAATTGACATCCTAGGTAGACATCAAATATTAGAGACACAATATGAGGAAAACAAATCCAGAAAATCACAAATTTGATTTGGGAAAGAATTATTTAGATCATTATGGTTGGAAAATTAAGTATTTGTTCAATAATAAAAGTTCATCTCAAATACTTTTTTTATTTCCTTTGTTGGCAAGTGACAGAAGGTCAAACGTTTCTGATAAGTCTTCACAAGGTCGGCCACACACGGTTGCTGGTATGTTGGGCCACCATTCTCCAAGTAGATCTCCTCTAGAGCAGTAATGTTTTGGGCTGTACTGGTGCCAACATGGACTTTCAACTCTCCAAAGATTTTCTATGGGTTGGAGATTATGGAGACTAGCATATGGCTTAGGCCACTCTAGGACCTTGAAATGCTTATTACTATGCCATTCCCTTTGTTGTTCATGGCCGGGTTGTGTGCTTGAGTTTATTGTTCCTTAATGAAAGATCCGGAATTTTTCATTCTTCAATGCCGTTGTTGATAGGAGGTTTCAACTAAAAATCTCAGATACATGGCCCCATTCATTCTTTCTTCTACACTCGTTATCAGTCATATTTGGTCCCTTTGCAGAGAAAACAAGCCCAAAGCATGATGATGCCTCTCCCATGCTTCATCAGTAGGTATGATGTTCTTTGGATGCACTCCGCCTTCCTCTCCTCCAAACACGGTCGAGTAGCGTTCTACCAAACAGTTCTTCTTTGGTTTCATTGACCATTGTTATTGCCCCAATACCTCTTAGGGATCATCAAATTGTCTTTTTAGCAACTTCAGACGGCCCGGACATGTATGGCCTAAGCAGGGGGACACGTTCTGGCACGGTAGTATCTGAGTCCCTGGTGGCACTTGTTGTCGTTACTGAGGTAGCCTTTGTTACGTTTTCGGTCCCCGCTCTTGCAGGTCATTCACTAGGTCCCTTGTGTGGTTCTGGGATTTTTGTCATCAGTTATTGTGATCATTTGGAACCCCACACAGGCGAGATCTTGTGTGGAGCCCCAGATCGAGGGGAGAATATCAGTGGTCTGGTATGTCTTCCATTTCTTAATTATTGCTCCCCCATAGTTGAAATTTCTTCACACCAAGCTACTTGCTCATTGCCAGCTTCATCTTCCCAGCCTGGTGAAGGGCTGAATTTTTGTTTCTGGTGTCCTTTAACAGTTCTTTGGTCTTCCCCATAGTGGAGTTTGGAGTGTGACTGTTTGAGGTTGTGGACAGGCGTCTTTCATACTGTTAAACTCAAACAGGTGCCATCACTACAGGTAATGAGGAGGACAGAGGAGCCTCTTAAGGAATAAGTTAAAGGTCTGTGAGAGATAGAAATCTTGCTTGTTTTTAGTTGACACCACTCTTATTTTCCTCCACTAATTTGCAAATAATTTCTCCCCCAAATCAGGGACAATGCGATTTTAGGCGATTTGTTTTCTCATTTTTGTCTCTACATAGTTGAGGTCTACATATGATGTCAATTACAGGCCTCATCTTTTTAAGTGGAAGAACTTGCACAATTGGTTGCTGAGTAAATACTCCCTCCCTCCCCCACTGCAATTGTTATTGCCATGCCGGTAAAAGTCTGATCGATTAAAATATAGCATAATTTAGCCCGTACGCTGAACAACATAGAACAAAAAAAAAAAACTCCACACGCCAAATTTGTAGTTTTTTTTTTTTTCAAATTCAAAAAGAGCTTTATTAAAAACAGCATGAATACAAATCGTATTACACTTGATAACAAAGATCACCTTCTATCAAGACATCTCGAAAATGCGTTACATAAAATCAGACAGTCAGAGAACCGACACATTTGGAGCAAAGTTCAAACTGAAGTCTACAGCCGTAAAGACACAGTCAATCCGGGTGTGTTCTCCAATGCTGAGAGCCCCTCAGCATAAGAGTGTCTGCACAATCAGATTCAATGATACAGACTCGGTAGCCTAGTATGACAAGCTATAAAAATTAGGCACATTCATTATCAAATGCAAAACAGGTTGGAGCTCAACAAGTAATAGAAAAAGAAACAATAAATCCAAAAGAAAGGGGCCAGTCGATCTCACCAGAAAGAAAGAGACAGATTTTGTCAGCCCATCACCATCCCCAACAGGCAATAGGCGAACACGGGGGGTGGGGGAGATAAAGAGGCCCCATCAGAAGGAGGATCGGTATAGATCAGATTGACAGAAGACTAACCAGTCCTCCCAGATTTGGAGATGTCTTAATTCTAATTGTGGAGAATAATTTCTAAGCTCTTCCATGCGCTGTAGGACATGGACTTCTCGCAGCCAGAAAGAGACAGACGGTCCGATTGTAGACCTCCATAATCTCGGGATGACCATTTTAGCTGCTAGGAGAAGGAATAAGATAAGATGAGACCTGAGCGTGGAAGTCGGGAGAGGGACCTGAAAAAGGAGCAAACCAGCAGGATCGTTTCGGAGTCTCAGCCCTGTAATTGAGTGTCTAAGCTCTAGAATTTGTATCCAAAAGGGCTGGATCTCAGGGCAGCCCCACCAGACATGGGACATGGTATCCACATTTGCTTGACATCGTCAACATGTGTTAGTGACTCCCGGGTAAAGTGAATGTAAAAGTGCCGGGACTCTGTACCAGCGCGTAACAATTTTGTAATTGAGTTCCTGGGCTTTTACTGAGACAGATGATTTGTGAGAAAGGAAGAATATTTTCCCCCAGTCCTCCGCCTCGAGGGTCCCTCCCAGTTCCCTCTCCCAACTCGTCTGAAAGGGGAATTCACCCACTACAGGTGGCTGTAACAAATCATAGATCCTTGACAGGACACGTGCCCCAGGGGAGCCCTGCAGGCACCACTCCTCAAACGGCGTAAGGGGCCTATGTAAGTCCAGTGGGGACTTGAGGGCAGCATATAAACTCCTAAGCTGGTAGAAATTAAACCTAGAGAAATTAGTTGTTGTAGTGTCACCCACAAGTTCTTGATATGTCTTAAGGGAGGTCTCAGCAAGCACCTTCCTAAAAACTGTAGAAGGCGGGGAACGCCCCAAAACCCCAATCAGCGCGGTTTCAACTGATTTCGGTACTGCCGGGTTACCTATCATAGGTGTACATGGGCCTCCTGGACTAAACAGAATCATTTTTGATGGATATTTCCTACAAACTAAAATAGAGGTCCTAGTCACCAATGGAACACGCTCAACGAGTTTTTTTGGCATATAGCTAACTGGAAGCCAGGGTAATGCTGACACAGGGGCCCCGTATATTAGCGACTCAAGCTGTACCCATAGTTTCTTTGATGCATTAGAGAAAGAATCCAGGACTCGGGTCATTGTTGCTGCAAGATAGTATGCTTGCAGGTCGGGAAGAGCGAGGCCGCCTTCTGTCTTAGGCCTAATGAGAATAGAGTACGCCAACCTTGGGCGTTTCCGGGGCCATACAAATTCCGAGATCAATTTACGGAGGACAGCGAAGAAAGGCTTAGTTAGCACTACAGGTATGGTTTGAAATAGGTAAAGTAGGCGTGGAAGAACATTCATTTTTATAATGTTAATACGCCCGATCCAGCTGAAATCCCTCTTATCCCTCTTCAAAAGATCACAACTCAACGTGCTAAGCATAGGCGCAAAATTTAGGTCATATGTCATGTCCATGCATGCAGGAATATGCACCACCAAGTATTTAAAGGAGGACGTGGACCACGAGAAGGGGAAGGAGGATCTCAACTCCCGCAGAATGTCGTCTGACACATAGAAGCTTAAAGCTACACTCTTGGACATATTAATTTTATGCTGGCTAAAGGAGCCATATTGTTGCAGGATTCTAAGTGCTGCCGGTAATGACTCCAGGGGCTCTGTAAGGTAGAGTAACAGGTCATCCGCGAATGCAGAGCACTTCATTTGTTGATCAGCAACTCGGATACCTCGAATAGAATCATTTGCTCTAATAGCTTGCAGGAGGTGTTCCATTGCCAGTATGTAGAGCAGAGGAGACAGAGGGGATCCCTGCCTGGTACCATTGCCTATCACAACTGGAGAAGAGAGCTCCCACGTTTACTCTAATTTGCGCCTGAGGAGAGTGGTAGAGGGCAGATATGGCAGATTCATCATTGCCGGCCCCAGGCCCACAGACTTCAACACCCCATGCAAGAACGACCAATCCCCCCGATCAAACGCCTTTTCGGCATCCAGTGAGAGTAAGACGCAGGGAAGCTTGACAGAATGGATATGTTGAAGGATGGTGAATGTTTTCAAGGTATTATCCCTCGCCTCCCTGGAGAGAACAAACCCAACCTGGTCTAGGTGTATAAACGAGTCCAGAAGTGGGCTAAGCCGAAGTGCAATCATTTTGGCGAAGAGTTTGGCATCCGTGTTTATGAGAGAAATTGGGCGGTAACTTGGGCATAGGTTAGGATCCTTACCCTCCTTAGGAATCACAGTAATAAAGGCCTGCAAGAAAGCAGGATCGAAACGAGAGCCCTGAGACACTTCATTGAAAGCTTCTAAAAGTGGGACCGAAAGCTCGGCCCCCAGGGTTTTATAGAAGATAGCAGTGTAGCCATCCGGGCCCCGGGACTCTTTTCCCAGTAGGGAGCCCCGATATCGCCCTTTTGATTTCTTCCGGCCCAAACGGCTCCTCCAGGGAGGCGAGGGATTGAGGATCTAATGGGGGCAAGGCTGTAGAGGAAAGATAGTGTTGTAAGGTTACCCCCTAAAGTCCCCCGGTCCCGCAGCGCCATCAAAGGGGGGGGGAGATTTTTATAATCCTGTATTAGTATGGTGGAATTCTTTCAGGATTTCCCTGGTGAGGTGAACCAGGCGGCCACTCGAGCTTTTAATGGAAGGGATGAACAAAGAGGCTCGCTTATCGCGCAAAGCACGGGCCAGGCATCTACCGGGTTTATTGCTCCATACATAAAAGGAGCTAGAGCAAAGCTTGCGGTAGCGTTTATGCTTATGCTCCATTAGCTGCAGGATCTCATGGCGGGTAAGTATCAAATCTCTGAGGTCTGACTCCAATCCCGTAGACTTATGGACAACTTCAATGTCATTCAGCCTTTGCAAGAGGTTTTGCAATTTGTGCGACCTCTCAAGTCGCGCCCCGTGTTTTATAAGGACGCCACGCAGGACCGCCTTTAAAGCTTCCCATTTAATCTGGGGGAGAGTGTCGTCGTCAGAGTGTAGCTGACGAAAAGATTCACTCTCTTTTTTTAGATCCGAAAGGCAAACTGAGTCAGACAACAGAGATTCGTTCAATTTCCAGGAGAAGGGGGGCTTATTGTAGTGGGGAAGAATTAAATCGCAATGCACTGGGGCGTGGTCTGAGTGTATGATATTTCCAATAAAGGAGTGGGAGATCTGCGGGAGTAAGGAATGAGCCGGGAATATATAATCTATCCTACTATAGGATTTATGTGGGTGGGAGAAGAAGGTGTAGTCTCTATCATTAGGGTGAAGAAGACGCCAAACATCTACCAGTTGCAGATCACGGAGCATTCTACGGATCCTGCCCAGGGAGCTCAACGTCATGGTGGAGCGACCGCTCGAGGCATCCATTAACGGGTTAAACGCCAAATTAAAGTCACCACAGAGAAGTTGTCCCTGGGCAAAATCCGTGAGGGCATCCAATCTTTTAGAGAAAAAAAGAGGGAAGACCTGTGTTAGGGGCGTATATATTGGCGATCGTGTAGATACGTCCCTGAATAGCACACCTGACAAACAGAACGTGCGTCAGGATCCAACAGAACATCCAGGACCTGTACCGGCAATGATTTGTGAAAGAATATCGCGACCCCCTTTGTTTTGGCGAGCGAGTTACTGCTATGGTACCAGGCAGGGAAATACCTATTCCGGAAACCCTGAATGTGGGTAGCAAGCAGATGAGTCTCCTGTATGCAGACAATACTTGACCTCTGCTTGTGGAGATAGTAAAGGACTTGTGCACGTTTCTCAGGCACGTTGAATCCCTTTACATTAAGGGATGTTATCCTAATACTAGCCATCAGGAGTTAAGAAAGGAGGGAAAAAGGGAGAATGTCTAGGGAGAGTACCCGAGAAACTAGTGCGACAAAGGGGGCGAGACCGATTTTGGGGACGACCAGCCCAACATTCAACAAAAAGGCCTATACAACGTCGGTCAACACCAAACAATGAGCAGAAAAGTAACTGCATCAGCCAGAGGATCGTAAGGACTGGCCAGTGCTCCCCAGGGGCATGGGGGGTGCATATCCAAGGTGGGGAATGCATATGTGGGAAAAAGAAACGTCATACAATTGGAGACGTCACAGGAACAGAAAAACCCAATGAATGTCCAGATGGAGGGCAGGATTGGGTCGTAGCACCACTTAAGACAACACTCGGCGCACACCCAAGCCCCCCTCCATCCAATTAGTATTTACCAGCAATAGCAAACATCAATAACCGCTGGAGCTGTAGAGGGGGAGAAAAAGAAACAAGCATCTGGAGTATAGCCCAGAACCACAGAAAAAAACATCAGAAATAGGACCCAGGCACAGAAATACTCATTTCAAAACCTTTGGGGACCCCGTCGGGTCCAGGGGGTGTGAAGTCTTTGGGTGGAGAAGATTAGGGCTGCCTGGACCTCGTCGAGACTTTGAGGCTTCGGGCAGCTCGATTCAGGGGCCGGAACCCCCTGAGCCCCCATTCCCCGTGGTGTGGAAAAGTCCTTTCCAATGTTGCCTCCATTCCGGGCAGAGTCATTCAGGGGGGTCGAGAGCAGCAAGAAGGCTGGTTGATCCCGGGGGAGGACGAAGTGTCAAAGACTTATCCCTGTGACGGACCTGAACGGAGAAAGGGAACCCCCAACGATAAGGAATGCCCCGATCTTGCAACAGTGATAACAGCGGCCTGACAGAGGCTCGAAGACGGAGGGTTCTCCTGGATAGGTCTGGGAACAGGTCTATCTGCGCACCATCAAAGACGACTTTCTGCATTAGCCGAGCTTTACGCATTATTTCTTCCTTCAATGTGTATCTGTGTATTCTGCAGATTATGTCCCCGGGGCGGCAGGATCTTGACTTTGCGGGCGGAGAGCCCTGTGGGCCCGGTCAAATTCAATCATCGTCGTCTCCGGTCTCCCTAGGATGTAGTTGAAGGTTTTTGTTAGGGTAGAGATCAAATCACCTGTTTTAACGGACTCCTGGAGACCCCCGATTCTAATATTGTTTCCCCGCTGCGTTCTCCAGGCGTCCTGGGTTCACTAACGCAATCGGTTTCTGCTGCTCTGACAGACACTTGTAAGGCGCTACGGCTTTGTAGATGTTCGGTCCTCTCCACTTGTGTGACCCTCTCTTGTAGGGCTGCCCCAAAAAATCAGCTTAACTGGAATCGATCCTTTTTTTCCATGTGTTGCTAAATCCTGAGCTTCTTCGGATGTCGCTTTTGGTAGGAATTTAAAGGAAAAGGGGAGCGCTTTAAGCCCCGGATAAGTTCTAGGGGCGTGAATGTTTTTCGGAGGAGGCAAACCGGGGGCCTACAT
The DNA here is from genome assembly GCA_025379985.1 of Phyllomedusa bahiana. Taxonomy (NCBI): domain Eukaryota; kingdom Metazoa; phylum Chordata; class Amphibia; order Anura; family Hylidae; genus Phyllomedusa; species Phyllomedusa bahiana. The sequence continues at coordinate 29,468 of JAODAL010020725.1, forward strand.
CCAACTTGTGGCCCCCGGGGGGTGGCCTTCGTTGATAGTTGAAACTATGGGTTTGGCAGTGGGGTGTCCCTCCAAGTGGGTGAGTTTGAGGCGGAGCCCACAGCTCGTTGTGAGGGGTGTCTTGGGACAAGATGCGCCCTCGATGATGGGCCCTTTTAGGACCCGGGGACAGGGGACTCTATTGTCTGAGTAGGAACCCGAAACTTGGGTCCCGGTCCATGCAAGCCAGGGTCAGCTTTCCCTCCTTTTGGAGGGCATGTGGTTTAGTGGGCTGTGTCTGGGCAGGTGTTACTGCCCCGGCCTGCGGCTCCTTTGGTCGCCTAGGGGGCCATCGGATGAGGGCATAGTCCGGGAAGGTGGACTTTTTTAAAGGGAGCTGGGGGCTCCACCGCCCACTTTCCAGGGATGTACTGGTACAAAGCTCCCATTCGCCCCCTCAGAGGGCCCCAGAGTGTGGCTAGGGCACGGGGGGATGAAGTCTTAAGTCCCCGGGGGCCCCTCCGGGTTTTCTGCAAAGCCCTGTCCCAGCCTCCCCGAGGCCCGGGATGTCAGTCTTCGGGGTCATACCCGCATTGCGGGGGGGGATAAATCTGTACCTGCGGGGGTTTTTGCGGTATCCTCCAGGACTCTGCTCTCGCGGGGGTCCACCGGGGGCCTTGCCACCCGGGACTGCTTGTTTATCGGGGCCCTCCCCCTTTTCTTCACCCGGGCACCCCGCTGGGAACTTCTGGCCCCGCCGCCCTCGGCTCCGTTGAGGAGGCTGAAGTGTTTCGGGGATTGTGGCAGGAGACGAAAGGCTGTGACCTGCCGTGCCTGCGGTACAGCAGGTTTCACTCGCCTCCGGGCCGCCGGCGTCGCTGGGGGATCGATGCGTCCCGAGGTTTTAGGTAATGGCCCCCCAGGAGATGAAGCGCGGGAAGAGGGCGGGGAGCCCTGCAGGCCCGGCGGGCAAAGTAGTTAAAAAAGCGGGGGCCCTCGCTGCAGGGGGCTGTTTCCCCTGGCCGCCCTTTTTGCTTTCTGTGCTCATTTTTCCCGATTTTGCTGGTAAAGTGAAACCCGGGACGGAGCCCCCCCACACCCCACGTCTTTCCCCTTTTACTATTTGGCCCACCCCCCCCCCCCCCCGGTTTTTTTTTTTAGTTATTTCAATCCCCAAAAATTTTAATAATAGTGATAAATAAAGTCTAATGTTTTCCCAAATTTGGTACCAATAAAAAGTAACTTCACCCACAAAAAATGCCCTCACCAAATCTTTTAGGCAGAAAACAAAAAAAAATTTTTTGGCAGAGAAAATGGCACCGTGACAAATTTTAAAATAAAAAATTTTTGGGAAATTTTTTTTACAGTTCCAAAAACATAATGTAAAACTGAAATTTTTTGGTATTGCCGGATTTGTATCCCCTTTAGAATACGGTAAATCATTTATAGCGGGTTGAATGCCGTAAAAAACCAAAAACCCCGCAAAAATGGCCAAGTACGTTTTCTTTTAATTTTGCTCACTTAGTTTTTTTGCGGTTTCCCAGTATGTTCATGGTACGGTGAATGACACCAGTAGAAAGTACAGCTTGTCCTGCAAAAAGGCCCTCATATTTCTATGTAGGTGGGGGGGGGGGGGGGGGGGGATTATGGCTTTGGAAAGGCGGGGAAGGAAGAACAAGTGTGAAAAAAAAAAAAGGCTCAGGGCTGCTGAAAATGATTGTGTGGGTGGGCATGTCGTATATAAAATCACAGACCTGTGACGAATCAATTAAAACATTTTTGTAAGGATCACTTAGAACTGCAGGTGATAGGAGAATGTCTGATACAAGGTAAAGAATCCTGGAAGCAACTGAGTAATTTAAAGGCTGCAAGAAAATGCAGCAAGATGGAGAACAGATTTACACGCTGGTAAGAGAGTTGTGAAAAGGTACAGATAACCAGCATAAGTAATGACAGAGAGCAGAAGCGTTAGTACAAACCAATGAAAAAGAACGGTGCTCTTTTTTTACTCACCCTTTGGAGTCAACCAATTTGTTTAAAAGAATACCCAAATTTTAACAAAAATTTCTGTAAAACAGGGAAACGAATGAAAATGGGCTGAACATCAAAAAGGATGGATCAGACTATCAAACACTGAGCTGATGAAGTCTTGACTTTTTAAAACATCCACATAAAACAGAACGCCACTGAAGAAAAGTGGGGAAGCAGAGCAAGAACAGGTTTCGACCAAAGAGAAGGGATCGACCAAGAGAGACCGCAGCAGTATGTCAACAATGTGTAGATCTGCTGCGGGCTGTGTCACTGATTAGTTGTTATGATCGGTATTTTTAAATGAACTTTAGTGGGAGAAGGCAACCCCACAGGAACAGGTGGAAAATTTTTGCCATCTGCCATTGAAGTCGATGTAAAAAATCTGCAGGAAAAACCACAGACCCACTCACGTGAACATATCCTAAGACACCCTATAGGCCCAAATGGCATCCACTAAGGTTTCTTTTCAAGAGAACAGAAGCTATACCATGCAAATATATACATGGCTGGCATTCATTAACCTAAAAACCAAACTGATCAATGGAAGAGACCAAAACCTTTTTAAAAAAAAAAAAAAAACAAAAAAAAAAAAAACCCCAAAAACGGAAGAAAAATGGGGGCCAAAAAAAAAAACAAAAAAAAAAAACTGTTCTTTAGGGCAACTTTGTTCATTTTAATAAAAACTAAGGGATGTTTACATGAGATAAATTATATGGCTGAAAAACGGTTTTTCCTTTGCCCAAATGGGGTTGCAAAACAAAATTTTTACAAGCCCATTCAGATTTTTAGTGTTTTATAAATTTTCTGCAAATAATCTGCCTCATGTTAATAGATCATGATGTGGTTTACATGCTGTAGTAATGTACGGCTTTTAGATTTTTTGGTTCCTTTAAAGAGGACCTGTGATATGTCCTGATGTCGGTTTTTGTAAATACCAGACTTCTCCATGACACAACAACGCTGGAGCATCTTCTCTTAGGCTAAGTCCATACAGCATATGTCAAAAATGCCATAAAAAATTGCTGGATCGCGTCAGGAACGCATTTTTTGGCGCAGATTTGTGCAAAAGTCGATCCGTTTTTGAATTTACCATCAGCCCCATTCACTGAATGTACGGGGCCAATGGCAAATTCGAGCAGAATCCGGCCCCGAAAATAAACTTCTGATATAGCGCCAATTTTAAAAACCCACGGTTTAAAAAAATCCGTGCCGTATCGACTACAACACAGATTTTTCATTGCTGCCTATACAGCACAGGGACCATCGGATTTTTTACAGATTCAAAATACTGAAACCTCTGAAAATCCAACGGTATTCCTGTGCTATATAGACATAGCCTTACAACTCTATTGTGCTGCTCCACTAATATTCTTTCATAAAATTGGGCATTACAATTCCAATTTTTAAATGGGTGTGACCCTGAACACACTGCCTGTTAGCACTGATTGGACAATGTCAGTGTGCAGAGACACGCCCTCAAGTGGTAACACCAATTTGACAGATTGAGTAAAAAACAGAGGAACAGCACAACACAGTTATAAGAGAAAGATGCTCCAAAGGTATTATTTCACAGGGAACACAAGGATTTACTAAAACAGACATAACAGCCACAGGTCCTCTTTAAAACCGGATGCAACAGAACACAAAAATGCGGCTTTTCCAACTTCTGTCGTATTAAAGAACAGGATCTGAACAATAGAATGGTGCCTGCGGTTTCAAGAGTACTTTTTAAAACACCGTCTAACTGCAAAATGAATAGGTTGAAATGCAACAAAAACAAACATTCAAAAGCGAGCAGTAACCAATAGATTTACTCGTAATTTTTATGCAGTTCTCGAATTTTTACTTATTCTATTTAGTTTGACACATCTACTTTATGAAGAAGATAACCCTTAACATCATACAGTTTTCTCTTTGCCCGCTTAGCCTAACCATGTCCAGGCACATTATCCTGTTCCTTTGTACACACAGGTTTGAACGCTTGAATGCTTTTTTCCGCCGTCATTCTACTATTTTTTTTTAGCCTTTTTTCATGAAAAATTAGGCTTTGTTTTTGTGTAATTTTAAACAGATTTTTTTTTAATAATAAAAGACTGTTTTTCACATTTTCTTCTTTAACACCCGCGTGTCCTAAGGGAGTTAAGTAATGTGATAGATAGGCCCCTATTCTTAATATTTATGGACTGTATGGTAACTGGATATGATATAAAGGATTGGCGCATAGCAAATGTGGTGCCAATATTCAAAGAGGGGTCAAAAAGTGATCCTGGAAACTACAGGCCGGTAAGTTTAACCTCTGTTGTGGGTAAAATGTTTGAAGGATTTCTCAGAGATGCTATCCTGGAGTATCTCACTGAAAATAAATGTATAACGCCGTTCCAGCATGGGTTCATGAAGGATCGGTCCTGTCAGACTAATCTCATCAGCTTCTATGAGTAAGTTAGTTCCAGACTGGATCGGGGTGAGGCACTGCATGTCATATATTTGGATTTTTGAAGGTTGGTAAGTAACATGAGAATGCTTGGACTGGGTGAAAATGTGTGCAAGTGGGTAAGCAACTGGCTCACTGATAGAAAACAAAGGGAGGTGATTAATGGTACATACTCAGACTGGATCTCTGATACTAGTGGGGTACCACAGGAGTCCGGATTGGGCCCTATCCTCTAATATTTTCATTAATGGCCTTACACATGGATTGCACAGTAGAATATCGATCTTTGCAGATGATACTAAACTCTGTAAAGTAATCAACACAATAGAGGATAATGTGTTATTACAAAGGGATCTGGATAAATCGAGGCCTGGGCAGAGAAGTGGTAGATGAGGTTTAACACGGATAAATGCAAGGTTATGCACATGGGAAGGAAAATCCACTACATGATTACATGTTAAATGGAAAAAACGCTGGGTAAAAGTGACATGGAGAAGGACTTGGGAATCCTGGTGGACAGTAAACTTAATTGTAGCAGCCAGTATCAGGCAGCAGCAGCCTAGGCTAATAGGATCATGGGGTGCATTAAAAGGGGCATAGATGCACATGATGGGAACATTCTCCCACTATACAAGTCACTGGTTAGACCACACATGGAATATTGTGTACAGTTTTGGGCACTGGTGCACAGGAAATACATTGTAGAGCTTGAACAGGTACAAAGGCGGGCAACAAAAATAATAAAAGGACTGGGTGTGCAATACCCAGAAAGATTAGCAAGGTTAGGGTTATTTAGTATAGAGAAAGACGGCTTCGGGGTGACATAATAAATATGTTTAAATATATTAAGGGCCAATATAGAGATCTAGCTAAATATTTATTTATACCCAGGACTGTATCTAGAACAAGGGGGTGTCCTCTACATCTTGAGGAAAGAAAGTTTCTACATAAACATAGAAAGGGATTCTTTACTGTTATAGCGGTGAGACTGTGGAACTCTATGCCAGAGGAAATGGTCATTGGTGAATTCTCTAACAGAGTTCAAGAAGGGGTTGGATGTATTTCTAGAGAGTTATAATATAACAAGTTATAGTGACCAGGATTCTGGAGAAGGGTCTGGATACATCTCTAGATGTAATATAACAAGTCATAGTGACTAGGATTCTGGAGAGGGGTCGTTGATCCAGGGATTTATTCTGATTGCCAGATTGGAGTCAGGAAGGAATTTTTTCCCTAGCATGAGGACAATTGGCTTCTACCTCATGGGTTTTTTTTGCCTTCCTCTGGATCAACACTAACACTTTAGCAAAATGGGCTGAACGTATGTTTTTTTTCCCGTCTGACAAACTATGAAACAGCAAAAGTGGCCCAAAAAAAAGTTTTGCAGTTGTTTGTCTTCTCTGTCACTGACGTTTATATAGGTGATACAAGGTTTTAGGGTCATTAGGGTAGCACAAAAAGTTGTCTTTTCTGACGGATAATTTTTTTCGTATTAAAATTTTATTTTTTGTATGTGGTTTTTCTTACTTGTTGTATTTTACCCATTGCGCCCTACATAAGGAATGAAATCATGAGGTCATGAAAAGGGCTCGCTTGCCGAGCCTGCACCATAAGCGAAGGGTGTCAGCTGTTCGTTACAGTTAGCACCTGCCTCTTTGGCTGGAACTACTGCATATAGGAAGATATGTAGAAGGGGGCACTGCCTTCGCCCCCCCTTGCAACACAATTGCTGGGTGTCACAAATTGCTGAAATGGTAGGCAGGTTCTGAGTAGCCGACCCCCAGGCCTGCTATATTATTGCCCCTAACACACTCTGCCTGAGAAAGTGGTCTAAAGGGAAGGTGTAACAGAAAAACTGTCTCTGGATGCTAATCTGCACTAACATAATAATATAAATGTATATAATTAATCAGCCACCTAGTGGTCAAGTACCCCAATGGGATTAAAAATGCAATGCAAAAAGTAAAAAAGGTTTTAAAACACATACATGCATACACACACACACACACACACACACACCATTCAAAACACCCTTTTGCCACTTTCTAAAACAAAATTTAATGGCCTCAGGATACAACATTTTCAATATGCAATGGTCATTCGTAGTAACGTGTATGTTGACTGTGGTTTCAAGATACAATGTCCCAAAAAACCGATCCAAGCAATTATCAAACATTTACTAGTAAAACTCTGTATTACTGCAGGGCATGTAGTGATTGGCGGTCTAGTAGCCGCTCTACAGTCTAGTGTTCTACTACATGTTCTGTACGGCTCTTTAAATGTGCCAGGATGAGCAGCTCCTTGGGGCACCAGGTGGGGAGGCCAAATTTTCTTTTTTTTCTGGTAAATTACCATTTTTCCATAGAACTATGGTCTCAACATACAAATGTTTTTAACATACAATGTTACTCTGGACCCAATTAACATACAATATTGCTATGTTCGTAAAAGTCCAAAACCTTTAAAACAGAATATTATTTATTACACGCTGTGAACCCTTTGTGCCCCCCCCCCCCAAAAAAAAACGCATGTAGCCAAAAAAGTAACCACAAAAACTACTTTTCAGTCTGAAAAAGAGAGACTTCATACAGGTTCAGATGTAAAAATTGAGAAAAACGTATATGTCCTAATTTATTTTAAAGTAATAAAACATAATATCATTGGAACTGTACTAACCAACATCATTTATACCACACAGTGAACTCCAAGGAAAAGACACTGCTCTCCCCTCTCCAAAAAAAGGCACAATTCTTTAAAATAAAAAGTGATCCTTGTAGCGAGACAACCCCTTTAAAGACCTTCAAAAACAAGTCACTTTGCAATATATGTGCATTAGCAATGGGCTGCAACAGCTCCTCAGGTTGCTATAGCTACAGACCTGGCTTCTACTGCAGCCTGGTAGAAGCCAGTAAAAACGCCCCTGAATTCAAACTGAAACCAAGAAAACAGGACTGAGGTAAGATGAATCAATGTAGTGAGACAACCCCTTTAATATTGATTTTTTTTTGTCTCAAAATGAAGGCTTTTTTTTGTTTCCCAGTACATTATATGGTACATTAAGTGATACCATTAAAAAAGACAACTTGCCTCACAAAAAATAAGCCCTCATACAGATTTATAAACAGAAAAATCAGACCGTTATGGCTCTTAGGAGGCATGGAGTAAAGAAAAAAGGATGATGTAAACGAGAATTGCTGCATCAGGAAGGAGTTAATTCACCATTACTTTTTTTATACAGTAATACAACAACAAGTTGGTGAGGGTGAAGTGTTGCCCTCCTTGTGCGACAGCTTTCTCACAAGTGTTTACAGAAATCAAGGGACTAAACAGGAGGGATCTGTATTTTTCAGAAACAATTACTCGCTCAGAAAGATCTTGCAGAGAAACATGTTTTGCTAAGGATGTTTATGAAAAAATAAAAAATTAAGAAAACTAATCATTTTCCTATTGCAAAAACTAAAAACAAATATCAATGGGGGTTATATTTATAAGTTGCAGTCACATTCCTGTTTAATGAATGAAGATACTGGCACAGAAAAATAGCTTAGTGCAACAAAAAAAAGCAAAGCTGGTACCCGAGCTACAATACGCCTTTACCTCGACTACATGAAATCTACTCAAAATGAAGTTCTGCAAGTGGTAAGATGAGAGAGAAGAAAGTTGGAGATGTGAAGCACAGTTTTTCATGATAAAAACATACCAATAAAATAATTTCCACAAAGTAAAATATAAAAAGGTACAATATAAAGAAATTTCTCTAATTCTTGCTGTTACATGGTTCTGACACTGCGAATTCTTCCTCCATGAGACATCGAATAAATTACACTTATGTTAAAGGGGTTATCCAGTGCCAAAATTATTTTCTAAATAATCTCGCCCAAATTACTTCACTAGATTTTCTGTGCCCTTTATGCAGTTCTACATCAGTTGTTTGATGACTAGTTCTGCATAAGTTCTACATGTCCTGTCATATACAGGAAACACTTCTGTGTGGAGCGCAGAAGAACAGACGATTAATTTAAAGGAGGTTCAGCTTTTTTAAGGGCAGCCGTTGAAGCCCCAGAACTTTAAATCCTGCCTCCCAAAGCTTTTAACATGAAGGAGGAAACAGGATGTGCACTGAGACAGAGGTTGGGAGTTAGACAAAGCAATGCATAGGATCGTGGAAATTGTAGTTTTACAGGGCAAAAGGAAATGCTGCTGCTCAGCTGCAGAAAAGGGACACCACAAAAAGAAAAAGCACAAACAGAAAACATCACAGTGAGATGTATGAAGACTCAGACAAGCAATTTGAAATGTGTGCCTACTGAACAACCCCTTTAACTACTTTTTCTCTTAAACAAATATCAATTGCTAATGCAATAACTACGCATGTACCAGATTAAACATCTGAAATCAGAACCCACTGCTACAGTACACTAAATTAAACTGCTTTTTGAGGAAAATATTTTACCATCCAAAGGTTCTTGCATCATGAGATAAAGCTGAGTTGTTTAACTCAGTAGAATAAAGGCTGTATATGTGTAACATTCACAATGCCATGCTCTTCCAGAGGTTTCTGTAGGATTAGTGGGCAGTTTCTCTCCTATATTATCACAGACGCTCGCTTTACTTACGCAGTTCTCAAAACTGAATTTGACTCCGCAGAGGTCCCAGCCTCTTCTTCACAGCAAAAATGTTACAACATGAACAGAGTTGAGAAAAAGACCTTAATCCTATTGTTCTACAAACCTATGAATACAGAATCAACCCCTTCAGTGCCAAGTCCAAGAAGTTAGACAATATGTTTCTGATTGTTTGGAGTGGAATAGATCTGCACAACACAAGAAGAATGTGAATCTAAGTGTGAGGAGGAGGAAGGGCAAGCAGACAAGAAAATGAAAGTGAAACTTTGAGCACAATACTGCAGCATAGCCACAGACAGACAAGTCTGGATCTGTTTGTGTGTACGATCTGAGGTTTATTACATTCTTTCCTTATAATGGCAGCAGGCCGTAAAAGAGACCCAGTTTGGGAATATTTTAATGAAGCTCCTTCGCCTATCGGTAAGGCAGGCATGTGTGCAAAATGCAAACGATGCAACAAAGAGATGCAAGGCCTGGTGGCGCGAATGAGGCAACATCATGAGAAGTGCGGTGATGAAGATGACCAAAGAAACACTTCTGAACAGGCAGGATCTTCAGGTTGGTAAACATTTTTATTGAATCCTATTTCTAAAGACTGAACTGTCATGTGTGAGAAAAATTATATTTCTTATTATTACTGCATGTTACTGTCATTTGGTACAGTTATGATGAAGAAAAACAAATATTCCTTTTGGGGCAGGGGCAGTGATGTGTTGTGTACAATAAGCAGAAATTGTATAAACAATAAAATAACAGCATTGACTTTTTTTGTTTAGGGGAATTCATGGATTCTGGAAACTATCCACCTCCAAGATCACCATCATCCTGTTCTACAGTTTCAGAGTTATCCATCCAGGATAGTGCTTCATTAGCAGCAGCATCATCATCAGACACCCACAGCCACATATCACCATCACCCAAAAGGAAGAAAAAACCTTTACCTCCTAGAACCACTATAGATAGGTTTGTGATAAGAACTAGCAGATTAGAAAAAGAGTTGATTGATGAAAAAATTGCCCAGTTTATTTATGCAACGAACTCTTTCCGTCTGACTGAGAACCCACATTTCATTAATATGGTTCAGTCACTGAGACCAGGATACAGTCCACCCAGCAGAGCTGATGTTGCAGGGAAACTGCTGGATCAAGTGTATGACAGAGAAATGGAGCAATGTGCAACAGCTCTGGAGGGTAAAATTGTTAACCTCAGTATTGATGGGTGGAGTAATGTCCACAATGATCCTATTGTATGTGCTTGTACACTCACCGGCCACTTTATTAGGTACACCTGTCCAACTGCTCGTTAACACTTAATTTCTAATCAGCCAATCACATGGCGGCAACTCAGTGCATTTAGGCATGTAGACATGGTCAAGACAATCTCCTGCAGTTCAAACCGAGCATCAGTAGTGGGGAAGAAAGGTGATTTGAGTGCCTTTGAACGTGGCATGATTGTTGGTGCCAGAAGGGCTGGTCTGAGTATTTCAGAAACTGCTGATCTCCTGGGATTTTCACGCACAACCATCTCTAGGGTTTACAGAGAATGGTCCGAAAAAGAAAAACATCCAGTGAGCGGCAGTCCTGTGGGCGGAAATGCCTTGTTGATGCCAGAGGTCAAGGAGAATGGGCAGACTGGTTCGAGCTGATAGAAAGGCAACAGTGACTCAAATAGCCACCCGTTACAACCAAGGTAGGCAGAAGAGCATCTCTGAACGCACAGTACGGCGAACTTTGAGGCAGATGGGCTACAGCAGCAGAAGACCACACCGGGTGCCACTCCTTTCAGCTAAGAACAGGAAACTGAGGCTCCAATTTGCCCAAGCTCATCGAAATTGGACAGTAGAAGATTGGAAAAACGTTGCCTGGTCTGAGGAGTCTCGATTTCTGCTGCGACATTCGGATGGTAGGGTCAGAATTTGGCGTCAACAACATGAAAGCATGGATCCATCCTGCCTTGTATCAACGGTTCAGGCTGGTGGTGGTGGTGTCATGGTGTGGGGAAAATTTTCTTGGCACTCTTTGGGACCCTGGGTACCAATTGAGCATCGTTGCAACACCTTGTGGAATCTATGCCACGAAGAATTGAGGCAGTTCTGAAGGCAAAAGGGGTCCAACCCGTTACTAGCATGGTGAACCTAATAAAGTGGCCGGTGAGTGTATAACAACAGAAGAAGGTAAAGTCTTCCTTGCATAAACAACTGATACGTCAGGAAATGCACACACAGCAGAATACTTACAAGAAGTGGCAGTAAAGCTATAACGACATGTGAACAAAAATTCAAATGTCTAGTACGCAGTTTGGTCACTGACAATGCTGCAAACGTATCCAAGATGAGAAGAGATTTAGAAGAGCAGGGAGGGAATACAAAGCTGCTAATAACATATGGTTGCAGTGCTCATTTGCTGCACCTCTTAACCAAAGACTTAAGTGCTCCAGAAATAAAGGCTAATGTTGTTGAAATTGCTAAATACTTCCATAATAATCATTTTGCTGCAGCAGCTCTGAAAAGGATGGGTGGAACCAAGCTAACGCTCCCACAAGATGTTAGATGGAACTCTGTGGTGGACTGTTTTGAGCAGTATATCAAAAACTGGCCTATTCTGATGACACTTTGTGAAGAAAATCAAGATAAAATAGATGGCACTGTCACGGCCAAAATCCTTAACATTGGGCTTAAGAGAAATGTTAAACATATGCTGTGCTTCCTGAAACCCATCTCCAAGCTGTAAACAAAATACAGAAAAATAGCTGTTTTATTGCGGATGCTGTTGAAATTTGGAAGGAACTGAGTGAACACTTAAAAACAGAACTACACATGGACAGAATTAAATTACAAGCAGTAAACAAACGAATGGGACAAGCACTGACTCCAGCTCATTTTTTGGCAAATATTGTCAATATCCAATATCAGGGTCAAAACCCAAGTGCTGAGGAAGAGAAGTTAGCTATGACATGGGTATCCAGCAATCATCCATCTTTAATGCCAACTATAATAAACTTCAGAGCTAAGGGGAACCATTCAAGAAATATATGTTTGCTGAAGATATTTTAAGGAAGGTCACACCAGTAAACTGGTGGAAGTCACTTAAGCGCTTGGATTTAGAGACTGTTCAAGTAATGATTTCACTTTTAACAGCAGTAGCTTCTTCTGCAGGCGTTGAAAGAATATTCTCTTCCTTTGGACTCATTCATTCTAAATTGAGAAATCGGTTGGGACCCAATAAAGCAGGAAAGCTTGTTTTTCTTTTCCAGATTATGAATAGGAACAAAGAAGAAGATGATGATGATGACGACAAGTGAGCTACAGAGGACAGCAGGGACAGTAGTATTTAAGTTTTTCATGTGTCGGCTGGGCTGACAGTCTAAGTTTCTTAAAATATATATATATTTTGTTTAGCCAAATTAGTTAACAAACATGGATGTTTGTTTAAGCAAATAACTTATGCTGTAATGTTGTTATTGTTTCAGTTGAATAAATCTATTTAAATTGTTATTAAGGTCAGGATTATTTTTCTCCTTCCTAAGTACAACAGAACAGTGGTGTCCAAATATGAATGATTAACCCATTAAACTGGGGAGAAAAAAGTAATATAAAAAGTGATTCTAAAAATCTTCATCTACTTGCATGTTAAAATAGCAAGAACTAGTTTAGGTAGAAACTTTGATTTAAATCACTGATTTAAATCAAGCCTTACTGACTAGTGATTTAAATCATGATTTAAATCAGTTAGATTTAAATCAAATCCACCCTGCCATAAATCAAAAACAGAACTAGACAGTTTTCATATCCAGTGAAGGAAATAATTATTTGATCCCTTGCTGATTGTGTAAGTTTGCCCACTAACAAAGACATGAACAGTCTATAATTTTAAGGGTAGGCTAATTTTAACATTGAGAGAGAGAGAATATCCAAAATAAAATCCAGAAAATCACATTGTAAAAATTATATAATTTGTATTTTCCAGTGAGAAATAAGTATCTGATCCCTCTACCAAACAAGACTTAATACTTGGTGACAAAACCCTTGTTGGCAAGCACAGCAGTCAGACGTTTTTTTGTAGTTGATGATGTTTGCGCACGTCAGGAGGAATTTTGGTCCACTCCTCGTTGCAGATCATCTTTAAATTATTAAGATTTTGAAGCTGTCGCTTGTCAACTCGGAGCTTCAACTCCCTCCATAAGTGTTCTATGGGATTAATGTCTGGCTAGGCCACTCCATGACCTTAATGTGCTTCTTTTTGAGCCACTCCTTTTTTGACTCTTCTGTATATTTTGCTGGAAGACCCAGCCATGAACCATTTTTAATGTCCTGGCGAAGGGAAGGAGGTTGTCACTCAGGATTTTACGGTACATGGCTCAATCTGTTCTCCCATTCATGCGCTGAAGTAGTCCTGTGCCCTTAGCAGAGAAACATCCCCAAAACAATGTTTCCACCTACATGCTTGACAGTGGGGATGGTGTTCTTTGGGTCATAGGCAGCATTTCTCTTCCTCCAAACACGTTGAGTTAACGACAAAGAGCTCAATTTTTGTCTTATCTGACCACAGTACCTTCTCCCAATCACTCACAGAATCATCCAGGCGTTCATTGGCAAACTTCAGACGGGCCTGCACATGTGCCTTCTTGAGCAGGGGGACCTTGCGGGCACTGCAGGATTTTAAACCATTTCGGCGTAATGTGTTACCATTGGTTTTCTTAGTGGCTGTGGTCCAAGCTGCCTTGAGATCATTAAAAAGTCCCCGTCCCCCCCTGTAGTTTTAGGCTGATCTCTCACCTTCCTCATGATCAAGAATAACCCACGAGGTGAGATTTTGCATGGTGTTCCAGATCGATGTCGATTAACAGTCATTTTGTATTTCTTCCATTTTTCTTACTATTGCACCAACAGTTGTCTCCTCACCCAATGTCTTACTTGTATGGTTTTGTAGCCCACTCCAGCTTTGTGCAGGTCTATGATCTTGTCCCTGACATCCTTAGAAAGCTCTTTGGTCTTGCCCATGTTGTAGAGATTAGAGTCTGACTGAGTCTGTGGACAGGAGTCTTTTATAAAGGTGACTATGTAAGACAGCTGTCTTTAATACAGGTAACGAATTGATTAGAAGTGTCTAACTGGTCTGTAGCAGCCAGAACTCTAAGGCTATGTTCACACGGCTTATTTTGGGACGCATCTCGCCCTGTACTTCCTGTCGTACTGCGCGAAATACGGAGCGAGATACGTCCCAGTCATTACGGTAATCCACAGTTCTCATAGAGAACTATGGATTACGTCTCCGCTCCCTGCTCGCCGTATTGTGCGAGCGGGGAGAGGAGACGTCAGAGGAGCGGAAGAGAAGTGACATGTCAATTATTCACGGCGTATTCGTGCCGGAATAATGAGTGTCTATGGGGCCGGCGGGCTACCGCCGCCCCCGTACACACTGCATAATTGCGGGGTGAAATACGTCTCATAATTAAGCCGTGTGAACCGGGCCTTGATGGTTGGTATGGTATCAAATACTTATATCTCTCAGCAAATTGCAAATAAATTTATATAATTTATACAATGTGATTTTCTGGATTTTTGATATTCTCTCTCTCAATGTTAAAATTAACCTACCCTTAGAATTATAGACTGTTCATGTCTTTGTCAGTGGGCAAACTTACAAAATCAGCATAATTATTTCCTTCACTGTATGTCCCCCTAAGACTTTCTTTCTTGCTCATAACCATCAATCAGAGCTCCCGTTTTAATTTTTTCAGAGCATTATATTAAAAGAGAATTCTGATTGGTTGCTGCGGGCAACAAAGAGAGTCTTCATCATATGAGTCTACAGGCACATGGATTGTTAATCTGTCCAGCATACGTTTTTCTGTACTAGTGGTGGGTCTGCAAGGTATTTAATTCTTTGTTTCTTCAAAGAGTTGTGACAGCAACACAAAATGGGTATAAAGGAAAAATGGTTGTGTTATGACAACAAGGGCCTATGTTGCAGAAAAGGTTGGTCAATTATTCCCTATTTTTGGTGTGTATTCATTTAGCACTCTCAGACCAGAATTGGGTGTTGAAAACCGCTTTACATGCTTACACTGTTGTTCACAGCCCCATTACAGCAAATGATAGGTTATAGAAGATGATTTGGTGGGGATTGGCAAGTTGTCTTCTCTTTCTTTTTTTTTTTCTGTATTATAAGGCTAAACGCTTTAAGAACCTTAGATGAAGAAGATGTGTAATTTAAGACACAAACTGAACTCCATAGTGTACCCAAAACATATTACACTAAAATGTACGCAACCTTTAAGAACGTTTAACTCTCCCTCAAACTACCGCAAGGAAATATTTCCATGTTTTTCAATGAAAAAAAAGGAAGTGGGTTCGGATATGCAAATTAGATTATGAATGCTTAAGGCCCAAAAATAAATAAAACACATCTTCAGTAGATCGAATGGAAAGTGGAAATCACGTAGTTGAGATGTCAGTTTGACAGCATAAATGGTCATTGCAAACAAAATAGTTCCTCCTGTCCCATAAGCAGAACATGGATGCTCTATGCATGTCAAAAACATACCTGTTAAATAGAGGTTTATAGCAGATTACTTAATGTCATACAGTTAAAACAACATATAGCAAGCAACATACTTAAAACAACAAAAAGCATAATTTGCTTCTTATACAGAGAAAGCTGTACTGAACCTTTAGGTAGTAAGGGTGCTGAAGGGGACGGGAAACGTATTCTGGATTATGCTTCTGCATGTAGCAGAAAAGAGGCAACGGACCGTGGACTGAGAGTCATTTGAAAGCCACATTAGACCCTGCGATTAGTGCAGCAGAGAAGCCTAGTCGACCGAAAGAGATCTGCCTTTGTTAGAAGGGTGGGGCAGACAATTTGCATTTATATAAATTACTTTTACCCTAACATGACTGGCATTTTTAATTACATGAGAATTATGACAACCAATAGACAAATAGGACTACTACAGGTAATTTAAAAGCAGTTTTTCACAGAACTTAAAAAAACATGATTCATTTGTGACTGTGAAACCCACACATTTTCAAAGATCTAAAAAAAAAAAAAAAAAAGGAAATGGAGGCGGCTAACACTTACTGACAATCCTTAAGGAACATTTACATACACAGACCTGCCATAACAATAAAACCAGTGGCAGGTAAAGTTGACAACATGAATTATCTTGTAACAATTGAAGTTGTCAAGGAATGAGATATGTTTGTCAGCAAGTGAACACTGATGTGCTGAAAGCAGGATGAACGTGCAAGGATCTAAATGATTTTGATCTGCAATTTGGACAATGTCCGACGAGACAGGGAGTCTACAAAACGGAACGTCTCATGGGATGTTCCCACAAACTTAGGGCGACATGTATAAACAGGGCTGCGCCAGAATTCTGGGGTCAAAAGCTGTAGTAGACCAGTTCTATAGACGTATGAACAGGTGCACTCCATACTTTGGCGCGATAAGTGCCTTGGTACCGCACCAAAGACATTTTTTAGTATGTACCAAAGTTTTGGGGCGTTCTGGGTGTGTCTCACACCTCATTAGTAGAAGTAGACACATTTATGATTCTTTGCGCAGAACAGTAAGAGCAGCCAGACCAGGTTAAAGGTGGTGCCTGAGCCAGACTTGTCGTATTGGCACTAGACTGCGCCTGTATGCATGACCTGCAGAACAACAAGTTCATGCATTCTGGCGCAGTCTATACTATCTTAAAGCGATTTAGAACTGGTCTATCAGCGTCAGAATTCATACATGTCGTGCTTAACAAACGTGGCCCAAGGAAAGACAACCAGAGAATCACCTGCAGGGTCATTGGTGCCTAATTGTATGTTCATACGGCGTACGCGCTGGCCAGCTGTTCTTCTAAAACACTGACAGTCGGCTCCCATCCACTTTGACTATCCCCGATGCATGACATGTCGATTGTTTTCCTCGGCATATAATTACGCTGTGTGAACATATCCTACAGCTTGTGTGAAGGCAAGCTAATCTTGTCAAATCACACAAAACAACTGCAGAGCACAAACTGCTGAAACAATGAACGCAATTCTGCCACCAAAAAATATCCCCTTCTGAGGCAAGCTCATATCACACTACGAGTCGTCCTCAGCGAATGCGAAGAGGAACACACTTGTGCAGTTCCTCCTCCTCTTTTCCATGGCAGTTCTGAATGTAGCCGAGTAAGTGTACTCCCCTAAATTCAGAACTCCTATAAACCGGACTGGGGAGAGCAAGCGCAGCCATTTAACCTTTCACCGAGACTGGCTCATAGTAAGCTATAAGCCTGCCTCAGAAAAGAATTCTGCCTTGTGACAAAACCCCCTTGAGGTTGGCAATGATAGAAAGTCCATTGCAACTTGCTGGGTAGACACAGGTCGGTGCCTATGCTGAACCATGTCCACCACAGAAAAGGCCTATTATGGCGATGTGATCAGCAGAACCGGACCATGAAGCAATGAAAGGTGCTCGCCTGGTCTGATGAATCCGTTTTGTATTAGGTCATATAAATGGCTGGTGTTTATGCTTTGTTTACCTGGGAAACAGATGGCACCTATATGCACTATGCCAAAGAAGGCAAACTGGCAGAGGCAGTATGATGCTCTAAGTCAGTGTTTCTCAACTCCAGTCCTGAAGACCCAGCAACAGGTCATGTTTTCAGTATCTCCCACAGAATGCACTGACAATAATGATATCACCTGTGCAATGCTGAGGAAATCCTGAAAACTTGACCTGTTGGTGGGTCTTGAGGACTGGAGTTGAGAAACACTGCTCTAAGCAATCTTCTGCTGAGAACCCTTGGGTCTTGGTATTCATGTAGATGTTACTTTGACATGTACCACCAGCATAAACAGTGCAGCAGACCAAGCATAGCCCTTCATGTCAACCATATTCTCTAATGAGGGTGGCCTATTTCTGCAAGAAAATGTATTTGTCATACTGCTAAGATTGTTCAGGAATAGATTAAGGAAAATGTCCAAGAGTTCAAGGTACTGAGTTGGCCTCCAAATTTCTCCAATCTCAAGCCACTCATACTTGAAATCCATGAAGGCCATGCCTCAAAATTTACAGGACTTAAAGGGGTGTTCCCACGAAGGAACTTCCACATTACAGGTAGGCTCATAGCTAGCTACGATCTGAATGTACTACAAAATGAGGAGGGCAACGCTTGTGGCACTCCACTCCATTCATTTCTATGGGAGTTCCGAACATAGCCGAGCACACTCACTTGGCTATATTCGGAAACCCCAGAGAAATGAATGAGGAGCAAGGCTGCTAGTGCCGCCCACTTCATTCTGTAACACAAAGGGGTCATAGCAAGACATGAGCTGATCGGTAACGCTGAAGTTCCTTTGTGGGAACAACCCTTTAAAAGATCTGCAGCAAACATCTTGGTGCCAGATACCATGGGACACCTCTAAGAGGTTGTTTGGTATATTTGTAGTAAATATGAAGAGGCTGCTAGTGCAATGATAAAAGGAAAAAATATAAATGAACTCACCTCCCCTCAGTTCCAGTGCTGCCACCATCTCCTCAGTTTCTTTTGTCTACTGCTGCAGTCAGCTCGAGACCATTGCAACCGTCGTGTGTCAATGAGGATATCACTGCTCGGAGCCATTTGCCTCCAAGCGGTGATGTCGGGCAATGGCACATGACCCCTGCAGTCAATCACTGGCTGTAGCAGTCATGAGCTGATCAGAGCACCTGGAACTAAACAGAAGAAAAAGAGGAGCTAGTGGATATTGGCAGTGCTGGAACGGATGTTATACGTGAAGCGAATATGTTTTATTAAAATTATTTTATCAATGCACCAGCAGCCTTCTTGTTTTTAAAAAAAATATACAGGACAACCCTTAAAAGAGGTCTTATGAAGTCCATGTTATTATGGGTCAGAGCAGTGTTGGTGGTATAAACAGGATGTACACAATAGTAAGCAGGTAGTATTAATGATATGGCTCATTGTAATGAAGCAGAGGCAAATCTTTTAGCATGTATACCTACCATCCATACAGAACAGAGCTAGTTATGAATATGGACCATTCCTTAAACTGGAACAAACTCACCGTTTTCTATGATTCCAGCTCAAAGTCTTATTTAAAGGTGCAGAAAATACGGTTGCAAGGCAAATTAACAGTAATGGTAGCAAAGACTGTGTAATACACTGCTTTAGCTCTGGAGTCATACAGCAATTGATGACAGAGGTGGCACCGTTCACCTTAGTTGCTCTTTCCGTTTGATATGCAGCGTGCATGACTGCTCCTGCAAAGCATTGTTCTACATACCGCACGGCATATGCTGGACACATGTCACTAGATGACAGCAATGACTGATCTTTGGGGGAGTAGCTTTATAGGAAGCAAGCTTTGGATCGTTTCCATGGTGGTGGTAAAAAGGCTTGGAAGTAAAGGGCTAGCTACATGTAATGCTGGGCACCTCTGTGTTTTATTTACAACACTATGCGCTGACAAGCTGGGTTGGTGGCTGGAGAATAGGCTGAATGGCTCATCAAAACGCTCATTGAACCAGAATAGAGGGGGGAGGTTGATGAGATAAAATGTATGTGTGCCAGTCACAAAGGCAAGTTTTGTCTCACAGCAGGGATAGATAAAGAAGAACCAGGTGACCTTTTAGAATAAGGTCAGTATCCCCATTCCAAGATTTTGGTATAAAAGTTTAAACAAAAATCGAGTCAAATGGATTTAACCCACTCATCGCCTTCCGTGAACTTACAAATTAAGGCAAAATTTAAGAACCGCCACAGACATGTATAGGAGTGTCTAGGTTAACCAAACAAAGCATGAGATGTAAAGGACGGTTGCCTATACATTTTAAGATCCCATTTTAGGCAACTAAAGAAAACTGTCCATAGAACCAGACCTATTAAAATAAGGACATTAGTATAATACTCTATTTGGTGGGTAGAATTACACCCACTAAGGAATGTCCCAAAGTATCAAATGAAAGGGAGGGGTAAGAAAAAAAAATGAAACCCAGTTCTGTGGCGTTTTGGTGTACCACATGATCACTTTTACTTCACAAATACTACATTGCTGAGGGGAGATCATGCAACTCAAAAGTAGTACTGACATTCCTGAACAAAGTAAGTACCCGCTTCTACTGTGCACAAGGATGTGTTTCCATGCCAGAGTTTCATGATAGAAGCAAATCATTACACTTAAAGGGGTTTTGCCACGATGTAATGTTGACGTGGGATCCTCCAAAATGGGTATTTAATCACTTTTCTAAATATATGCAACTACAAAAATTGCAGCCTGAGAGAGCTACAGGCTGCCTTACCTGCCCTTAGTTACTTAAAAGCTTCTATTGGATATGACCTGACAAGAGCTGCTGGCCGGGCTTGCGCAGAGAACACTTCTTATCTGATGAAAGGGAGCTGAAGAAGCTTTCAAGGCACCGGGTAGAAATATGTTGCCTTTTGTATACAGAATCCACTAGTTGTAGTGTGATTATCTGAGTAGATCCCTGCTTTATCTGATGACGGAGAACATGAAGAAGGTTTCAAGCTGCTGTGGAGAAAATGTGTTGTCTTTTGATTAACCACATCGGAGAGGGCTTCGGCCCGCAGTCCCCGCCGCCCTCCCCTGCCCTTGCAACCTGCTCTTCTGCTTTGACTTGCTTCGCCGCGGTCACTCATGACGGGCTCTCCTCTCTGCTGTCCGGGTCCGGCCTCACTGCCTGTGGTCTTGATCCGCTGCCGTCCCACCTCGTCCCGGGCCTCACCCATCTCTTCAACCTATCGATAACCTCTGGCATCTTCCCTTCTCCCTTTAAAACACGCTACAATCACTCCAATCTTAAAAAAAACAACCCTGACCCCTCTTCTCTGTCCAACTATCGCCCCATCTCACTCCTCCCTTTTGCTTCCAAACTCCTCGAACAGCACGTCTATCTTCAGCTGTCCTCCTACTTCTCCACAAACTCTCTTCTTGACCCGCTACAATCTGGTTTTCGACCCCACCACTCTACCGAAACCGCCCTAACCAAAGTCACTAATGACCTAGTAACTGCTAAAGCCTCACGCCACTACTCTGTGCTTCTCCTCTGGACCTGTCCTCTGCCTTTGACACTGTCGACCATTCCCTCCTGCTACACATCCTCTCCTCCCTCGGCATCACAGACTTGGCCCTTTCCTGGATCTCCTCATACCTCCTCATACCTCACTGATCGGACGTTAAGCGTCTCTCATTCTCGCTCCACCTCCTCCACTCGACCTCTCTCTGTTGGTGACCCAGTCCTGGGCCCACTACTCTTCTCTATCTACACTCTCGGCCTGGGTCAGCTCATAGCCCCACACGGCTTTCATTACCACCTATATGCAGACGACACCCAACTCTACATCTGCGGCCCAGATGTCACTTCTCTACTCTCCCAGATCCCTGATTGTCTGGCCTCCATTTCCTCCTTCTTCTCCTCACGTCTCCTAAAACTAAACGTGGAGAAAACAGAACTCATCATCTTTCCACCGTCCAACTCTACCCCTGCCCCTACTCTCTATTACAGTCAACGGCTCTACAACTTTCACCGGTCCCCACAAGCCCGCCGCCTTGGGCTAATCCTAGACTCCGCTCTAACTTTCAAACCGCACATCCAAACCCTCGCCTCTGCCTGCCGCCTCCACCTAAAAAAACATCACTCCCCGCATCCCGCTCATTCCCTCAACTCTGACACTACAAAAAATGCTGGTCCCATGCCCTTTCATCTCCCGCCTAGACTCCCTGCAACATCCTTCCAGTGGCCTCCTAGCTAGCACCCTCGCTCCCTCCAATCCACCCTTTAAACTCTGCTGCCCGTCTTATCCACCCCCTCTCCTCTCTGCCTCTCCCCCTCTGCCAATCCCTTCACTGGCTTCCCATTGCCCAGCGAATTCATTTCAAGTTACAAAACCAAATGACATAAAAGGCTCTCCATGACCTCTCTCCCCCAATACATCTCCTGCCCAAATTTCCGGGTATCCCCCCTCACGCAATCTCCGCCCCTACAAGGACCTTCTCCTCTGCTCCCCCCTTGTCGGCTCCTCGCACAGCCTCTCCAAGACTTCTCTCGTGCTTCCCCCACACTCTGGAGCTCGCTGCCCCAACACATCAGACTCTCCCCCCCTCTCACCAACTTCAAAGGTAACCTGGGGACCCATTTCTTCAGGCTTGCCTACAACCTTCACTAAACTTGTCACATCTTCCCCCTCATACATGCCCTGCCCCCACCTCCTGTCTTTTTCCCCCCTCCTTGTAGATTGTAAGCCCTCGCGGGGGGTGGTCCTTTTCTCCCTCTGTCGTCCCCAATTTTGTCATTGTTCATTATCTTGTACTCGTTTGACTTATGTATTGTATTGTAACCCCTCGATTGTACAGCGCCCTGGAATCAATGGCGCTTTAAAAATAAATAATAATAATAATAGTTGTAGTTTGATTATTTAAGTGAACATTTCACACGATCCCTTATGCAGGTTCTGTGCTCTGGCTGTGTGTCTCTCTCTCTCTCTTAGCTCAGCATGGCTTGTTTACATTAGCTTCTTAGCAGATAAGGCACGTCCTGGCAAAACCCCTTTAAATGTGTTGTCACTGCAGTACAATTCCCTCTGTGTTGAAAGGGTCACCCAATGCCAAGTGGATCTCACTACTGGCACGTCCAGCAATCATCTGTGATCTATGGTGCAAACAGGTTCAGTACCTCTCTAGCACCCATACTTACTTCTCCTCCGTTCCAGTGCTCCCAATTCCTCACTAATGACATCACGTTCATGGATCACATGATGCTGCAGCCACTCACTGACCTTTGTGACTGCGTGCTGCACATTCAGGTATCTAACTGCTGAAACCTGAGATTGGTTGCACCATCATGTGATCCTTGAACTCACTGTTGCAAGAGGCTGTGATGGTGGTTTAATTGAACAAGTTCAAGAAGGACTTGGATGCCTTTCTTGAAAAAACAGAAAATGATAAAAGCTATGGTAAATAGATTCTGGAGGCAGGAGCCAGAGATTAATTCCGATTGCTATAATTGGAGTCAAAAGGGAATTTCTGCTCTTGGATGGGACAACTGGCATCCACTTCATGGGTTTTGGCTTTCCTCTGGATCAACACTAGAAGAGTGCATTCACACGGATTATCCGACCGATATTTCGTCGTTTTTGGCACGTAGGGAACCGGCTTTAGTCCATGGTTTGCAGATTCAAGCCGCCCCCCTTCACATTGACATGTTCATGTTCTGCCCGAAAACCAGGAGGAAGAATGAACATGTTCTAAGTTGTTCGCTATGCTGTGAAGGGAAACATATTTTTCTATACATTTTTTTTCTAATGATGTTTTGGTGCAAAACATTATTACACACATATAAGCTTAGCTGAACAGCAGATATGCTCCAAAATGGCGCCTCTTTCATGGACCACGCCCCACCACAAGACACCATGGATCTGGGTGGAAACCATGACCATTCCTGATGGATGCAAGAAACAAAGAAACTTAACCACGCCCCTGAAATCATTGTGTAAATCCATTGTATGTGTAATAAAGGCTGAGTCAGTCTGGGCTTGCTACACACACTGAGGAGGAGGTCATACCAGCTCTCTATGTCTGCTGTAATTTCTTCATGCCGGCAATCGGTGTTCAATTTGGACAGAAGTAGTCACGCGGTGTACCCCTGAACCTCAACAACGCCGGAAGTGTAAAAAAAAAAGTCCGGCGGAAAATCCGTGCAGGGTGAACTACTGCACGGATTTTATATTTAATTCAATGTAAAAGGTTGACAGTCTGTTTACAGACTGTTTTTAAATTCGAAAAATGTCTTTAAATCAGACTGAAAACCAGTGCCGTGGTGATGTAGCCTAGGGTTGGACCCAATGCACCTTTTTTAAAAAAAATTTTTCCCCCAACCTTATTTACTTTTAAGTACGGAGCAGAGGAGAGGACAGGACAGAGAAAGAAGGGGAAAAAAAAAAAGACATAGCGAGAAAAGAGAGCAAGAAACCAAAAAAAAGACAGAGCAAGAAAAAAAAGAGAGCGAGAGAGCAAATTCTGTAACTTACAGGGTTATAGGATTTGGAACAGGATTTCTGAGGAAAAAGAAAATCTGTGAAAAATGAAACTGAAAGTACTGCTTACCCCGCCCACATACAGTGATTGACAGTTTGCTCCGTACACACACTGGTGCATGGAAAGTTGTCAATCACGGTATGTGGGCAGGGTAAGCAGAAGTCCTTACTTAAGGAGTGCGGTCAGAATTGAATCTGCTCTGTACTCAGAAATACGGCTACAAATCATATGACCCTATACACCACATTCTGCTCTCAGATAGGGCAGTATAAACCACCTGACAGGTTCCCTTTAAGGTATAAATTGAAGTGCATTTGCTCTAAGAACTGTACTTTTATGTGACATGAATGGATAGAAAAAGCCATGAAAACTGTTGCTACAAGGGGGGGGAAAAGCAAAAAACCTTACATTATGCTTGCTATTGTGCATAAACATTCTAATAAAAAGGGTCAATTCTCATAGTAGAAGAGATTAACTGATATAGCTTTTTAGTACAGGTCTAAAAAGGTCCAAAGAGAAGGGAAAATAACTGATAAGTGTAATATATTCTGCAAAATATAATACGACTATATTGACAACAGGAACTGTATGTTACCAAGCAGCAGTGAAATGGGAAGACATTTACAAATGTCATTTGAATGCATACCGAGTGTACACAGCCAACAGGGAGTTCCTGGGTTATAAACAAGGTAAGAACTGTAGGTTTGTTCTTAAGTTTAATTTGTATGTAGGTCAGAAAAGGTACATTTATTAAAATGTACCTCCAGCAAAAAGAAAATATTTTACTTTTGGATAGTGCAGGAGAGGTTTAACATTCCTTTTATATTGGTTTTGCTGTTTGTGCCATTGTTCAGATTTCACCTCACTTTCTGTCCATGTACTGCTGTGGCATGCTGGCACTTGTAGTTTCACAGCTACTGGCTGATGTGGAACATGGAACTACAAGTGCCAGAATGCCACAGAAGGACAAACTAATCACCACCCATACGTGTGGTGTGCAATGCTAGCACTTGTAGTTCCACAACTACAAACGCCAGCATACTACACATGGACCAATAGTATGGGTGCTGATATATGTGTATTTCACATGTGAGGCAGCTGAGGGGGACCAGGAGCAGTAAGAACACACTTGCTGGGCCAGGGCTGACAGCACAAGACCAGAGCGACATGAGGGAGAGCAGTTGTGCCGGGGTGAAAATGGAGGTTCCCAGCACAAGGCGGGTGGGCGGAAAAAATATTTATCGTATCGGGCGGGACTCAATCTGTGATGTCAGCACACAGTTACAGGACATTACTGAACTGTTTTTACAGACTTTCATGATATGCTCGACTGGGAGTTAAATTTTTTTAAATATTCTACTTACATCAGTAGTACTTAATATCTCTCTCTATACACACACAGTTGAAATCAGTAGTTTACACACACTATATAAAAAGACACATATGCAGGTTTTTCACACTATCTGACATGAAATCAGAATAAATCTTACCCGTTTTAGGTAAATTAGGAACCAAAATTATTTATATTTGCCAGATGCCAGAATAATGAGAGAGAATTTTTAAGGCATTTTTATTACTTTCTGCAAAGTCACAAGTTTACATACAATAAGATTACTCTGCCTTTAAACAATTTGGGACAGCACATATATTGAGTTAATGTCTTTGGCAACATCAGAGATAATTAGAATAACTCATGTGGATGTATTTTTTGGCACACCAGAAACACACTGCTTATGCGTTTAACATCATGGGAAAGTCTAAAGAAACCAGCCAAGATATCAGGAAGAGAATTGTAGACTTGCACAAGGCAATACTGAACAAACATCTCAAGACATCAGCCAGGAAGTTAAAGCTTTGGTGGAAATGTGTCTTCCAAATGGACAATGACCTGAAGCATACTGCCAAACTGGTTATAAAGTGGCTTAAGGATAACCAGACAATGGTTTTGGAGTTGCCATCACAAGCCCTAATCTTAATCCTATTGAAAATTTATGGGCAAAGCTGAAAAAGTAGGTGTGAGCAAGGCGACCTACAAACATGGCTCAGTTACCCCAGTTGTGTCAGGAGCAATGGGTGAAAACTCCTACCAACTATTGTGAGTAGCTTGTGGAAGGATATCCAAAATGTTTGACCCAAGGGTCATATAATTTAAGGGCAATGCTCCCAAAATTTACTAATAAAAGGGTATGTAACTTTTGACTTTGCAGAAAGAAAAATAAAAATTCCATTCTAGCATTTGGCAAATATAAATAATTTTGGTATATACTTCTGAGGAAGCGCGGGTATTCCGTGCAAAACGCGTCAAGTACTTTGTTTTAGTCTTAGATTTTTAATCACACGGTGGAAAGAATCCATTGTGTTTTTAATAATAAAGGCTAGGGACTGATATCTTTACGAAGTGCGCCGGATCCAAGCTTTCCCATATCGGGACCTGCTGTTTTCTCTATACCTTCCAAGTTGCGGGCAAGATTTGAGTCTTCTTCGGACAAGTGATCCTGGCAGCCGTGGTAAGGGCGACGGCACAACCGCCCTGCAAAGCTTTTAATGAGAGTGTGCGCTTTTACATTGCACAACTCCGAAGGTGAGCACGCCTTACGTTGTTTTACTGCATATTAATATATACGTTTTACACTATTGTGCGCCCCCTCATTTTTTTCTCTTTTTCTATATATATATATATATATATAGATGCATGCTCTCAGACAGAAGTGGCCACTGAGCTCAGACTTTCTCCGGGTGTCATCAGCAGGTTGCAACAGAGATACAGAGGAGGCACAGAATGGTCTGACATGACACATGGTTGCCTCTCACCTCCTTTAAACATGCTTGGAGTTACCAGTGAAGTGGTCATCAGTGTGTGATGTAGTCAAAGGACGTCCATTTCTTTGCCATTCTGTGGCCCTTCCAGTTTCTCTGTATCCCCGATACATCCTGATGAGGACACTATGACACTCTAAATTCAGTGGCCACTTTCATCTGAGAGAATCCTGCTTGAAGCCTTCTAATGGCAAGGTACTGTTGACCAATTGTAAGGTGTTGTCATGATGTCAAAATGTGAACAGCATGATGAGGGCTGTTTAAATCCCAATTCAAATTGATCCCCTTAATTTATTGGGGAGTTCAGGGATCAATCACCTGTTGTGAATTTTGCCATTAAGCTCCTTGCTAGAGATCAGCAAGTTGAGCAAAACATACTGAAACACAGCACAGTTGGACATGTGCATTCTATGGACATGTGGTCTCAGTTCATTTTAAAACAAGATTTCAAGAAATGTTATACTCGTCCTAAAATTTCAACCAAAAGTCAAATATCCCTAACTTTTTGTAAGTAGTGTACATACATATAAACTTTATTAGGGTTTAGAGGTGAACGCAGAGTTTCTGTTAGTGGAACATTAGTAAACAAACAGTATCATGAAAGCCAAGGAATACCCCAGACAGCTCAGGGACAAAGTTGTGGTAAAGTGTGTTGCAGGATTAGCCCAAGAACATGTATGTTTGATCCATCATCTGTAAATAGGTACGGCACAATTGCTAACCTACCAAGACATGGCCGTCCATTTAAACTGACAACCCAGACAAGGAGAGCACTAATTACAGAAGAAAATCAAGAGGCCCAGGGTCATTCTGCAGGAGCTCAAGTGGAAGAATCTGTCCACAGGACAACTATTAATTGCATACTTCACAAATCTGGCAAGAAGTAAGCAATTTTTGAAAGTAAGCCATAAAAAGTTCCATATGGCAATCATGTGGAAGAAGGTGCTCTGGTCATATGAGACCAAAATGCCAAATGCTATGTGTGGAGGAAAACCAGTACTGCACGTCACCCTGAACATGCTATTCCCACCATGCTTCATGGTGGGGGTAGCATCATGCAATGGGGAGGCCTTGCTTCAGCAGGGATTATGACGCCTCTCAGAGTTAATGGGAAGATGGATGGAGCTAAATACAGGGCAGTCCTGGAGGAAAACCTATTAGAGGCTGCAAAAGACATGAAACTGCGGTGTAGGTTTACCTTCCAGCAGGACAACGACCCTAAATAGACCCAAAGCTTCAATGGAATTGTTTCAATCAAAGCATATTCATATATTAAAATGGGCAACAGTCCAGACCTAAATCCCATTGAGAATCTGTGACAGAAATTTGCTGTTCACAAACTTCCTCCAACCAATCTGACTGAGCTAGAGCTATTTTGCAAATAGGCAAAAATTCCAGCCTCTAAATGTGCAAAGCCGGTAGAGACACTAACAGAATTGCAATATTAACTCAGGGCGGCTGAATACATATGCACCCCACACTTGTCAGTTTCTTAATTGGCAAAAATTCCGAAAACCATTCATAATTTTCTTTACACTTCACAAATACGTTCTACTTTGTGTTGCTCTAGAACATCAAATATATCAATAAAATCCATTTAAAGGGGTTTTCTCACCATGCAGTTTAACAGCCACAGTCAGGTTTAGAACTGCATGCTGTCCAGGCTGTGGGCAGGTCTATAGCAGTGATTATTTATCAGCTTTGCTGTTCCTGGCTATTCCTCTTACGGTTGATAAATGTCTTGCACTCATGTCAGTGTATTACACATGCTGCAAACCTGTAAGAGTACGTCCACGCGACAAATAAAATTTATTTGCCGGATTCTACTGTTTAAAACTGCGGCAGGTGACGCAGTTTTCAACGAGTACTTAAGTCGTTTTTTCCGTTGATTTCACAGTTTCCCGTTCCCATAGAATGTTCTAAGTTTTTTTTTTACTCTGAAAAAGCGACTGAGAAAATACGCAGTGTGTGGACTGTAACTCATTATTCTATTGAGGTCAATAGGGATAATTTACTGTCAGTTTTAGATGGGTATTTCAAGTAGAAATCCAAGTGGATTCTGACTTGAAATACCGGTAGTGTAGATGAACCTCAAAGAATGTTTAGTCAGCTAAATGAGAAAGTCCATAGCTGGAGATAAGACTCTGCAGGAGGTGACTCACCATGAACGAAGCGAGTAACTGATAACAGCTTAGAGTAATGGGAGATAGGAGAGATGGGTGGGGAGAGATGGTCATAACCAGAGACACTTGTGTGCTCTAAGAGTAGATAAAATTGTCTTGGTTTCCTGAACACAAAAAAAATAAATAAAAATCAACAAAGCAATGTATTTAGAAAAATTCTTCAATTACCTGTCCCCACATGTTAAAAATTAATAATTGTAGTGAGAAAACGCCTTTAAGTTTGAGGCTGTAACATTTATGAATGAGGAACAAAGGATATGAATACTTTTGCAACCCACTGTATGCATGTATATATGTATGTACACACACACACACACGGTGGATGCTTATCGCAGCTTATAACTTCTATTTTTTTTAAGAAAATACACACATATGCTGTAGATATAACAAAATAATCAAGAGAATATGAAAGAAGTGTTTTTCTGTGCAAAATATTACAGTTGCTACAGAAAGGTGTGAGGCTAATGGAAATATTACAAAAGTGCTTTATATGCCTACTACACCTGGTAGTAAGAATTATTATCTAAGTGGGATGGAGTAACACACTACCAGATCTAAACATCTTAATTTCCTAGTGCTGCAGAAATGAAGCAGGTAAAAAAAATAATCATAAAAATGAGAATTAAGCACGTATGTGAACCTGAAACAATCATACCCATTCTTCTCTATCCCCCACCCGCTTCTGTAGATATTTTGTATACACACATTATCCCCGCAGGACTGCTGACCTCTGCCTCTCGCCTGCCACAAAAAAACGTCATCAAATATTTTGCCTGCCAGCTTGGGGCAGCTAATCTTCCGCAATGAGTGACCACAATTCCGCAGGGACCACATTTAAAATATGCCCTCATTAAGAAGAATTAAAAAGGGGGGAGAGATGGAGGGGTGATGAGGTTGCAGCCCTGCAGGTTAGAAAGGGCTGCTCTAAACCAGATTTCTAGGTTTGATGCAGGGCACGGCACCCATAAGGAAAAAGCACAATGCTCTCAAATCTTTCATGGCAGCAGGTCCTGCTGGTGCACATTGGCTTAAATAAGGCTGTTTCAGTTCAAAAGCACAGTCTGTTAATACACAGACACAATCTTAGTTTGATGTTTAATAAATGTATTAAATGCATACATTTTATATATTAAACTGCATGGGGAAAAAAAAACCCTGATATGCTAGAAGGGTATGTTCACACAGCATATTTCCGGGGTGCAAGTAAGGTGCGTAATTGCTCTGCAATACGCCCGAATTACGGCCTGCAAATATGGTAATTGATATCCCTCATTGAGAGCTATAATTACCTGCCATCTTCCCCAGCATAAAATACGCGCCGGAGGAAAGAATTGACATGTCACTTCTTCCCGTCGCCTATGTGTCGGGGAAAGTGAAAGTCAATGAGAGCCGGCAGTCAGCGTTTTAGAAGTACATGCTGGCTAGCGCATACTTCTAAAACAGCCAGCGTGTTGCGGCACCTTCAGTATACCCCAAGGGCCACATGTATAAAAACTGCTGTTTAGGTCTAATGCTCTTTGTTGCCCCTAGCAACCAGAGCGCCCCTTTCATTCCATGTAGTGCTCTGGAAAAATAAAAGGGGCACTCTGATTGGTTGCTATGGGCAACAGTTTTAGACCTAGAAAGTTTTCATACATGTGGCCCTAAGTATTACTGGTGGGGGTCCCAGTGCTGGGATCTGCACCAATAAGTCTCAATGTATTATGGTCTATGGGAAAGATGCAGGAAAAAAAGCAGATATATTGTCAGTTGGAACAAGTGGTACTGATTCATTTACATGGAGGTGAACCATTTGGGTGCTTTCACCTCTCACAGTAATGCATTGCAATGAAACGGTCTTCATTAAAGGGACACTACCAGTCAAAAAAAATCTTGTCACGTATTAAAGGGGTGTTCCAAGAGCTGAAAAAGCACATTAGTCAGGGAATGATTAAAAAAAAAAAAAAAAGGGATCATATTTACCTCCTGGACGCACCCGTTCAGACGCGGCGGCCGTCCCATTCATCCCAGCTGGAGTGAACAGTCGTCATTCACGTGACAGGTTCAGCTAATCACAGGCCAAAGCAGTCACGTGCACGTGATGTTGTAGCCTGTGATTCATGTAACAGGTGCAGCCAATCACATGCCACAATATCACATGCACGTGACCGCTGTAGCCTGTGTTTTGCCGCACCTGTCATGTGAACAATGAACACTCACAGCCACAGCTGGGACTAATGGGGCGGCCAGGAGGCAAGTACTCTATATTCTGTTCCTTCCTATTTGTCAAGGATACAGTCACTGGCTGCTCCCACCTAGACACGTTATATTACAGAAAGAGGAAGAGCTGTCACATATAGTCTAATTAGTAGTGCACCTCCACATTTCCATTTGGATGTTAATAGATACGGAACAAAATTATTGGAGTGGCCGTACCGGAAAGGACAATTCACCAATGTTGCTGGATCCAACACCCTGCAACTTCTTACTGAGGCTCTACATCAAGGACTCTGTGTATTCACCAGCTCCACCCTCCAACTAAAGGATCTGAATGATCCGAGACAACATATCACTATGTCCAAAGATAAGCTGGAAAGTGTCTGGACAGAACTGGACATCTGCCTTGTCCTCATTGAACAGTACAAAGAAAGCCTGAATAGATAGTCTATCTTTGTATATTAATACATTCATGTTCTGAGCGCTCAGTTATAATTATCTAGGCCAGGGGTCTTCAAACTGCGGCCCTCCAGCTGTTGGGAAACTACAACTCCCATCATGCCAACTTCTATAGATTATATAAATGCACGATGGGAATTTCAGTTTCCCAACAGCTGGAGGGTCGCACTTTGAAGATCCCTTATCTAGGTTATAATTTTGCACCATCCTTTTTAACCCCTTAACGACCTTGGACGTATGATACGTCCTGAGGATCGCGCGAACTCTAAAGCAGAGTTCGTGCGATCGGCGCGGGGTGTCACTGTATATTACAGCTGACATCCCGCAGCGTCCCGGACCCCGGGAACCCCGGGAATCAACGCTCCGGCGGATAAAAACCAAACGTCACCGGTCCGTGAAAACCCCGGTAAAAAAAAAAAAAAAAATTTAACACTATCATTAAGGGAATTTAAAAGGGGATTTTTGTTCAAATCTCCTTCCACCCAATAAAAAAAATTGGAAAAAAGTGAAAACAAAAACCCCAAAAATATTAAACGCCAAGCGTTTGTACCAATTTAAAAACGCCCATTTTTTCCGCAAAAAAAAAAAAACCCAAAACAAAACCCTTTAAAAATTTTTTTTACCCGAGAAAATAAAAAAAAGTTTAGGCTCCAAAGATTAGCGTGAAAATTAAATATCTTTTAAAAAAACCCAAAACTTAAAAAATAAATTTTTTTTTTTTTTTTTTTTTTTTTTTTACTTTTAAAGTGCTTCAACATAAAAAAAATACATAAATTTGGTATCGCCATAATGTATCGAC
The DNA here is from genome assembly GCA_025379985.1 of Phyllomedusa bahiana. Classification (NCBI taxonomy): domain Eukaryota; kingdom Metazoa; phylum Chordata; class Amphibia; order Anura; family Hylidae; genus Phyllomedusa; species Phyllomedusa bahiana. The sequence goes on from JAODAL010020725.1 coordinate 62,025, forward strand.
CACAGAGTAAAGCTAACTTATTACGGATACTGCACAGTAAAGCGCTTTTAAAAATAAAAAACACAAACTAGGATTGCAGTATTTTCTTCACTCTGCTTCCAAAAAACGGATTTAAAATGATCAAAAGTCTTGTCCCCCCAGAAATGATACCAATAAAAATGTCAACTTATCCCGCAAAAAACAAGCCTGTACACAGCTCCATAAATAGAAAAATAAAAAAGTTATTTCCTGTTTGAATAAGAGTGTTTTTATTGTATAAAAGCAGTAAAAAAAAAAAAAAAATTTTACAATATTGGGTTATTGTGTAATGTTTTGACCTGTTGAGTAAAGCAAGCCATGTCATATTTAACCAATGTGACCGCTATAAAAAATAAAAAAACACTACCAGGTTTGCTGTATTTTTGTTCAAAAAGCCTCATAAAAAAACCTTAATAAAAGTGAACAAAGTGTTGTATGCCCCCCATAATGGTACCAAAAAAAGCATCAATTCACCCTGCAAAAACAAGGCCCAAACAGCTCTGCAAACAGCAAAATAAAAGGTTTGATTTGTCAGAATGGGGACAACATAAGACCAATTTTTTTAGACTATTCTATTGTGTAAAAAGTAATTAAAACATAAAAAACTATATAAAGTTTATACCATTGCAATTGTCCCGGGACCCCCATAGTAAAGTTATCACATCATTTACAGTGCACCGGCGAACGCTGTGAAATTGAAGCCCAAAAAAAAAATGGTGGAACTGCGTCCCCCCCCCCCCCCATTTTCTTTCCCCCAATGCTAAAAAAACGATGGAACACCTGTGCACCCAAAATGCAAAAATACACCCCCAGATTGAGATCCTGAGGGGTGTTGAATCTAAAATGGGGCGACTTCTGGAAGGTTTCACCTTGTTCTGGTACTTTAGGGGTTTTGCAAATGCGACAAGGCCCACCAAATCTGGTTGCAAAAGCAAAGCGCTCCCCCCCTTGTACCCCTAGCCATGCTACCAAACAGCAGTTTAAACCCACATGTAAGGGGATTGCCCGAACTTGGAAGAAATGCTTAACAAAGTTTTGGGGTTCTTTTTTCCAGGATTCCTTGTAAATATAAAACATTTTAAGCTAAAATTGCAGATAATTTGAAAAAAAAAAAACTTAAAATTTTCACAGCCTAATGCTAAAAGATTTTTTGTGAATCACCTGTGGGGTCTATATACTCACTAAACAACCTGTATTTTATACCTTAAGGGGTGTAGTTTTTCCAATATGGGGTCTTTTTGGGGTGTTTATTAAGTTTTAGCACCTTAGGGCCTCTTCAAACCTGAATGGCGCCTTTAAAAAAAATTGCATTGAAAATGAGACCCAGAGTGTAGCTCCTCCTATTCTGGGGCTTATGGTTGAGCCAAATAAGGGACTTGGGCCCCATATGGGATATCTCTAAAAACGGCAGACCTGGGGGGAATTGATATTATGTTGCATTTACCTAGTCATATTTACCGTATTCCAGTGAAAAATGGATAAATTTTTGAAAATCTGCAAAAAATGAAATTTTGAAATTTCCCCTCCACTTTGCTTTATTTCTGTGAAATACCTAAAGGGTTAACAAAGTTCCTAAACACTGTTGTAAATACTTAAGGGGTCTAGTTTCTTTGAAGGACTCATTTTATGGGGGTTTTCAAACATGCAGGCCCCTCAAAGCCACGTCAGAACTGGGATTGGTCCCTAAAAAATGGTATACTGCAAATTTTCTTGAAAATGTGAGAAATTACTTTCAAAAATTTTTAAGCCCTCTAATGATATATAAAAAAAAAAAGGACATTTAAAAAATGATGCCAACCTATAGTGGACAATATGGTAGATGTAGTTATAAACTATTTTGTGGTGAATAATTATCTTGCACCGAAATTTTTGAACTTTCAAAATCACAGGTTTTTCAAATTTTTCATGAAATTTTGATATTTTTCTAGAAAAAATATGGCTTGTAGGGATTAAGTTTTCTTACTAAATTAAAGCACAATGTGTCCAGAGAAAACAAACATCTCAGAATCACATGGATTTGGTTAAAAGTGTCAAAAAGTTATTCTCAAAAAGTTGAACATGCCAGATTTCAAAAATAGGGCTGTGTCAGTAAGGCCAAAACTGGCTGGGTCCTTAAGGGGTTAAAACCACCCTGCAGAGATTTTGCGTTTCTTTCTGCTAGCAGAAGTAAGTAAACATAGTCAAAGCGTGCAGGTGGCAAACAACAGAAATGATCTCTATTAAAAGGCATTGGGCATAGGTGGGGTATTCTTTGAAATTCTTACTAAAACCATTAAGGAGATGGAGTAGCTTGTTTAGTGTTCCATAGAATAAAAATCTACATTTGTTGATTTTTTATATTTTTTTTTTAAATCCATAAACATACACAAATCTAAGATCTTAGATTTCGGCATGTTATTAGATTGTAAAAGACATCAATAAATTTGGACACTAGACAATCTATTCTATCCCCTATATGACTATTCCTACAGAGATCTCCATGGCCCATGCCAGCTAAGGCTATGTTCACACGGCTTATTTTGGGACGGATTTTATTCCGTATTTCACGCCGAATTGCATGAAATACGGCTGAAATCCGTCCCAGTCATTACGGTAATCCACCGTTCTCATAGAGAACTATGGATTACGTCTCCTCTCCCCGCTCGCCATATTTCATGAGCGGGGAGAAAGTGACATGTCAATTATCCCGGCGGGATGCGCCGTGGAAAATGAATGTCTATGGGGCCGGCGAGGCACCAACCGACCCCTCCCTCCCACACGGCGTACTTGCGGGTGAAATCCGTCCCCGCAATTATGCAGTGGATAAGCCGTGTGAACCCGGCCTAAATGTTACAAAGATCAGCGTGCTGGTACTCCGATAATATTACTAAAACCATTATCATCTTACTCCCAAAGTAGATATCAGTATAACAGGAAAATGGAACCAGATATGCTATCGCAAAATGGTCTGGCAGTGAAAATTTCATTAAAATTTGCATTACAGGTGACTTAAAACTGGTATGTTACTCTGAAACTGCAAAAAAGGTGCAAAGTGTGCTTCTTTTTAGCTAAAAACAGGCTCAATAACGATTTCAGGACATTCTGAAAAAAGTGGACTGTTCAGAATACTCAAAGAAAATTTGGAAGTAAATAGAAATCCAAAAAGAGCCATAAATAAGAGGGGGAAGGGTTCCTTACATTTATTAAAAAGCAGCAATAACCTTTCCAACAGGGAGGTGTGAATATGCCATGCACACTGCAGGACAAAAGCAGTTAAGGCCCCTCATAAATGCAGGTTATTGCAGGCTAACACTCGAGTGTGAAGTTTACTTTGCTTGAGGTGGAATTGTTTGAGTTGGCGATCGGATGAATATGTGACAGATGAGCGCACACCTGCGACGGACAGATATATAGACGCACATCACAAGTGATTGCTCAGTGCTAAGGACTGTTTGATTAAATAAAAGAAAAACCCTTCACTAAAGAAACAAAGTATATAGCATGTTTACATGAAGTTATTTTATGCTACATAAAATGGGAATACCATGGTGCTATTAAGTTGTAAATGCCCTGAGGCAGGGTTTCCCTTCCGTTTGTGTAACAATGTGGTTTACTATGGCAGAAGGGCAAGGAGTTCAATATAGTCTACAGGTCACACAAAGAAAACAACATTTTTCTGCAGTTCTAGAAAAGTCAGGAATCATGAAATAGTCAATATGAAAATTATTTAACTGCAATTGCTAAATTTTGCTACCATAGTATGGCTAAATATCTAATCTTTCCTACATTACCATTTAATTTATTTCCACACTAATGTGGAGACCTACATATGCAGACAAGTGATAACACAGTTCTGGGTACTTTCTGACATATGCAAATGACTTACCTTCTTTGTGACAGGTGAAACACTGAGACCAAATCTTTGAGCCCTCTCTTTCAGCTTATCCATGTTTACCTAGACAAAACGATTTACCATAAGCAGAAATCCAGGGTAAACTTTGAGATGGAACAGAATGGTACAAACAGCAACCGTGTACGGGTATGTTTACACGGCGTATTGCGGCGCTTATAGTACGCGCCGCAATACGCCAGGTGTTTTGGAACCCTGCGCTGATCAGCGCGTATTTCCAAAGCAGGGAGGGCCGGAAGCCCGTCGACCCCATAGACATGCATTGTCAGCAGCGCGTATTCGCCGCTAACAACTGACATGTCAATTCCCCCCCCCCCCTCCCCGCGCGTACAATATGATCGTATTGTATGCGCGGGGGGGAGATAACGCTTAATCCATAGCTCTCTATGAGAGCTATGGATTACCGTAATTGCGCCACGCATTTCACAATACGCGGCGAAATGCGCGCCCAAATAAGCCGTGTGAACATACCCTAAAACTGTTCTGCTTAAAATCCAAAATCTTCACTGAATTCTTCCATATTAACATTAATGTAAATGTCGCTCTGACTATTTGTGTGATCAACTTATTTACGGTTATATGGTATCTCAAAACAAGACATGCAGAACAAAATACATAAGCGAAAAGCTTACCGGGGTTTTCACGGATGTGATCTGGCCTAAAAAGTACCATGGATAAAAAGCAGTGAAACACCATTAATATTAAATATTCCAATACTAAATATGTAGCGATACAAAAATTTGCTAATAGAGATTAATGAAGTCACAAGTTTCACCATGGACATTACCATAGTACTAAACACCTACTGCAAATTACGTACCTTTCTGCTCAACAGATGGAAGGCCAAACCTTTAAATGGAAAGATGAGAAAAGTGTTAACACGGTGCAATAATAAATCTATCTTTGAATATCCTTTTATGGGAAGAAAACCCCTCACAAACAATAATTCCAAAACCATTATACTATTTACCGTATGGCACGGGCGGCTTTCTTACTGTCTGCGCTGGCAGGAACACTGAACCTCTCAGCTCTTTTCTGAAGTTTCTACAAGAAATAACACAATATGTTTTTGTATTTTTAACAGAACAGCCAATAAACTGAAGCTCGCTAAAAAAAAAAAAAAAAGAGAACTCATAATTCCATTAAGCGCTATCTTTTATGAGTAAAAGAAGTGTCAAAAATATCATTAAAAAAAAAAAAAAAAATTGGAGAAGTTCCTGGATCATTGTATTCCATTAAATATGACACCGTATTAAACAAGATGGAATATATTAAAAGGGTTTGGCCACTTGGCAATATCCCCTCTCAGGCCAACTTGTAGAGAAAGGGGAGATGCCCACGTTTGCGCAGTTTCCCTCTATCCCCCCCTTTAATTTCTTTGGCAATTAAGAATATAGCAAAGCAAGTGTGCTCAGCTATATTCAAAACTGCCACAGACCTGAACTGGTGTAAGCGGCGCAGGTGGGGCTCATAGCGAGTTACAAGCTGACCTCGGAAGGAGCTTTGCCAAATAGCTACACCCCTTTAAATGTTACATTAAAGACTTATACAGACACACAGTTATTAGGCTATGTTCACACGATGTACTGCGGCGCGTATGTTTTGGGAGCTCGCGCCAACACGCGCGTACTCCCGCGGCGAGGGGGGCAGCCAGCTCCATTGACATGTCACTTATCTCCCTGCGCGTACAATACGATCGTATTGTACAAGCGGAGAGAGGAGGCATAATCCATAGTTCTCTATGGGAACTATGGATTACCGTAGTTTCGCCGGGCATTTCTCCCGTATTAGAGCGCAAATACGCGGCGAAATGCGCGCCGAAATTACCCCGTGTGGACATACTCCTGCATTACGCAAGAAAAAAAAAAAAAGCATCCATTTGGCTCTCTGGCCTGGCACAGCATATAAATGACATTGAAAAATTCTTACATCTACTTCAGTAACCGAACTAGTTATTTTCACAAGCTTCTTCTCAGTTTCTATTCTGTAAAAAGAAAGACAGGAGATTAACACTACTGAGACCGACACATGCTCACAATATAAAAGTTGCATTTTGCATTAGAAATGTATGGAAGGCAAACAGAAATACAAAATAAGTGCAGTGGTTACAAAGGTAGCCATTACTATTGGACATGCGAGTGGACTTTCCCACATAAAAATACAGCATGTTATATGTACATACAGACATTTTAAATGGTTTCAATACGCAAGAGTTCTGAATTTGTTAAGAAAAAAAGGAAATCAAGAACGATATTATGACACATTTACTAGCAAGACGAAAGGCCACTGAAATGCATGTACTCTACTACCAAAGCACAAGGACTTTATGCATCAGACTAAAATTGGAACAGACCAAACATTATTTTAGTCTATTTGCAACATAGGCCACCCCATGAGATATCAGCATCCAGATTAATACACCTTAGCTAATAACATTCATGCTCCCCGGTGTCAAGAGGGGAAAGGTGAGATTTCGCCTGTCTTTTAGACACTGAAAGCGGTGCACTGATCTATTCGTTTATGGGCATCTACTTGTACTTTTGTACTGGTTTTCATAAATGAGCCGCATTGTGTTTTCCCAGAGGAAACGTGTTTAACGGGCAATAACTCTATTTATAGTTGGGGGGGGGGGGGGGATGAAAGCGTCAAACTTGTCCCTGTGGCCATGGCACGAGAACATTTTCCTTCTAGGAAGTTCCCAGGCTTTAAAGGAAAAAAAAAAGTCAAGTGGTGTCAGCCCTTAAACAGCGTTCCCCCATAAAGTGTGGATCTTAAGAGCCCCATAAAGACA
>JAODAL010020726.1:0-68722 GCA_025379985.1 Phyllomedusa bahiana
TAAAAAAATTTTTGATTTTTTTTAAACACGGTGCTAAATTTTAAGGTGTTTCTTATAGAACATTTGTGGCTGGGAAAATGGAAAAATAAAACTGGGCTCTGGAGGCCAGGGGGGTGAAAATAGTTTTTACACCTCATACCCCAAATTTTTCCAGAAGCCAGTAACGACCTACTTGTAACCTTTAAAAATTACTATTTTTTAAGTTCCATTTGTCCAAATACAAGGCTGCTGCAGCAGTATATCCTCAAGCAGTCTCTGCCAGTGTCATAATGTGTTGACTTTGTAATATATTACGAAAACTAAGCACATGGACAGAAAAAAAGTAAAATGTCAACCTGCCAAAAAAGTTGCCTTTCAACTTTTCCCAAATTTATTTGGGGAATGAATATGTTGCGCTGCAAGAAACAAATTGTGAGATAAATATTTGAAGCCATAATAGTTTTTTTATGACTCCTGTTGGTCTGTAAGACAAGTGCCCATTTTTCACTGGAAGCAGCGCATTCACTTCTTACAGCTCTTTGTTCTGCAGAAGGACATAAAAAATGGTGGCAATATATCTCGTCTCTTAAGAAATAGCTTCCAACATTCACTAATGCAATATCTATTTTGTTTCATTATTGTTGTAAAACAGTTGTTTTTATTTGTGTAGTTCTTTAAACCCTTTGGGGCTCCCGGATTACTTAAGTAAGAATTGAGGACCACAGACGCATCAAGCATTTAGTAAGACCCAGCATATGAATACCCCGGGAAATGTGCGCGGGTCATTTATTAAAAGTACAGCCACGTGTCAGATGTGTAAAGGGGGAAAATATGAATTTTTACTAGTTTCGCTTTCCTTTTAAATAGGAGCTGTAATGCTGAATAAGAAACTGTTGAAAAGCATTACTGCTGCGGGATCTCAGAATTCAATATGTAAATGTGTTTCGGGGTTATTCAGTACCTCTTATCATAATATTCTGGTTTTGTAACTGTTATTTCCTTTATTTTCTGGTTTCAATTCTTTTTAGGAATCCTAGTTAACTAGCAGACCTTCAATTTGGCTCATGCTTGCGGCTATACCCTATTTCCCCAAAAATAAGACAGTATCTTATATTTGGTCTTATTTTTCCACAAATAAATTATAGCATGCTATACTAGTGTGTGTGTGTGTGTGTGTGTATGGTGTGTATATACAAATATATATATATCTTAAAGGTTAGAGTCACAAACCAGAGGATATATATATGTATGTAAAGGACATTTTATGGCAGCTGCAGTGACGTATCTCAAAGGATGGCAAATGTGACACGCTGGGACTTGTAGAACTAGAAGTTCCAGCATGCCCCATCAGCCATCCTGTGAGATGTGTGTGTCAGTATCATTGCTCTGTTCTTCCCCCCCCCCCATCCCTCTCTTACTTGTACACTTTCTGTCTCCTTCTGTCTTATTTTTAAGGATGTCTTATTTTCGGGCAAACACGGTATTACTTATCCAGACTAATAATCTCAGGTGGGCACATGTTGTTACCTCTATGGGTCTCGGATTTTAAACTGAGGCACATGAACATTTTTCAAATCCATATGAACTCATAGGAAAAAAAAAGAATCAGACTATTTTATGAATGCATTTGTAGCCATATGCCAGCACATGGATCCATAATATGGACTTGTAGAGATACGTGATGTTGTATAGATCTATGCACATGACATTGATGTGTGTTTATACCAAGACATACTTATACCCATGTTCATAACTATGGCCATAGCAGCTGCTATGGGGCCCAGAGGCTGAGGGGCCCCACTCAGGTACAAGAATATTATAAATTTTTGTTGGGGATAGCATGCTGGCGTCTTTCTGCTATCTAGCGCTATCCATCTTGATATATGCCAATATAATGTATACATTTAATTGTTACTACTTATGCTGCTTTTAAATTTCCTCTTTTATCAAGTTATGGGGTCCCATCTTATTTTGCTATAAGGCCCTATGAGATATAGTTGCACCACTGCTGATACCTGATATAATGCCTTCCTGCCGGTCATCAGTGGTGTTTTGAAACAAGAAGGACGCCCATGTGTTCTAAATTGGCTGAGTAGTCCAATCCTTGAGCTGCAGCTCTTCGGAAAGGGGAGGCAAGTGCTTCTGTTTCCGCTCAGTATGATGTTATGTATAAAAGTAAAGCAAGAGCCATGATTATTACAGCGAAATACACATAGATGGTAAAAAGAAAAAATCTATTGTTTTATTATCTTGGATTTCTCTCCCACCATGCCACAGATTTCAAGTCTTATTTACTATGTTTATTGTAAATTTGCAGGTTTGTCCCTCTGCACTGACAAAAGCTATTTGTGGGAGAGCTTTATTGTGGAAAATGCAGCAGCACATTGCAAGACCTGTCCTATAGTTAAAAACAGAAGTTTTCGTTTTGTAGTCCTCTGCTTATAGCTTAAAGGGGTATTTTTATGTTTGCATTTTTGGCATATCCACTACCATCACTACTCGTTCTGACTGCAGCTGCAGCAAATAGGTGACAGCAAAGGTGCATGTCTCTCCATTCACTTATACAGAGAGCGAGTGAATGGAGAGAGTGCTTTATTTTACAAATCAGAGTACCCTATTAATCCAATTGTTTTCAATACATATGTATGACAATTCAATTTTCTAGTATTCACAGCACCAAAGTCATAGTTAAAGGGGTTTTCTTACTATGCTGTTTAACAGTCATTAAAGGGTTGTCTCACTACATTGATTCATCTCACCTCAGTCCTGTTTTCTTGGTTTCATTTTGAATTCAGGGGTGTGTTTACTGGCTTCTATTAGGCTGCAGTAGAAGTCAGGTCTGTAGCTATAGCAACAAGTGCTGACAGCCTATCAGGAGAGATCAAACAGGTCAGTAGCTATAGTTACCTTAAGAGCTGATGCAGCCCATACAAAAGAGGATATCTCAGAATAAGTAGGACACTGTTAATGGAAAAATATTGCAAAGTGACTTGTTTTTGTAAGATCTTTAACATAAAAAGCAATCCTTGTAGTGAGACAACCCCTTTAACTTGAGTAAACAAAGCCTCTGTGTTACAGATCAAATTCAGCAGGGACTCACCATGGTAAGACTGACTGCAACTTGAAGTGATGAAAGAAAATACAGAACAAGGAGAGTGGTTGGTAACCAAAAGAATCTTGTGTACACCAGCACTAGATAAAATCTTCTTTTCCTCCTGAACAAAGCAAAATCAACAAAGCAATGTATTTGGTAATAAACTTCATTTACCTTTCCCTGCATGTGAAAAGCTTCACAGAAAAGACACAAATACCTACTGGAGAGTATGGGATCAACAAACTCACTGAAACTAAACACCACTACTCTAAATCTAAAATTTACCTTTTATTTCTAATCCATTAAAAAATTACTTAACACCACACTATCAATAAAGGCATCACTATTATATAATGCTGATAATACGGATATCTATCCCTCAATGTGTCCCTATCAATCCCTTATTCCCTGCATGTGAAAAGCTAATCATTGTATGCAGTGTGGGATAGGGCATTAGGAAAGTGCACTAGGAAACCCGTGTATCACATTTGTAGTAGCTTCCTGTGTACACCCATGGCTTACTTGATGATTGATATTATTTCCATCTGTGGATTAATCAGATTACTTGGCACATTGGCTGCACTATTATATGATGGTTTGGACTGTGCATGCTAACAGTGTATCTCTAAGAACAGAACAGTCATTTCTAATCATCCTTACATCAATACTAAGCCCACAAACATTTGATAGAAGTAAACAGAGAATAATCTTTCCCTTGCAGTTTGCAGGATTTCTGCATGTTCCTGAAACAAATACTCTTAAAGAAAGTTTTCAGAGAACACAGGATTAATTCTGTTCATCTGTTCCATTTTCAGCTAGGGAAGTGTTGAGCTGGTGGGGTTAAAGGAGTTGTCTCATTATGAGCTTTCAGCCTGTCAGTGTCCCTGGTAAGTTGAACTGAGGGGCGTGCTTCTTGGTCTGTCTCTTCTGCTCCCTCTCCCCCCTCCCATCAGCACACAGGCAGCTACGTAACTTCTATACAGGGGGGGGGAGGGGGTTTGCTGCCAGAGTTCACCCTGTGTGTGCCTGCCTAGGTCTGTTGCAGGAGAGGGCTGATCTATGAGTGTAGAGAGGAATGTGAAGTGGTGTGCTAATAGAGCAGAGGGGATGCATGTGTTCCTATATCCCCTGCTTAGCTTACAAGTCTCCACATCTCCAGCAACAACAAGGGAAGTGTTACTATACTCAGGATGTCTCACTAATACAGGAGAGCATAAAGTATTCACATGCCTGATCTGTATAGCATTAGTATAGTCACAGTTCCAAAGACACATCATGATTATAGTAACAGACAGGGTCACTGCTGTCACATCTATCTGTGTAGAGAGCAGGAGGAAGCAGGCACACACAGGGTTAATCCAGGCAGCAGGGACACAGATGCCAGAGTCCTCCTCCCCCTCCCCCTTCCACTACAGAAGCATTCTGTGCAGGAGGGGCTCTCTGCTCCGACCTGTCTTCAAAGACTGAGGAGTCATAAAGACCTGACAGCCAGTAAGATAAGGATCAACAGGTCGGCTGCTATAGAGATTTGAGGAGCTGATGCACTCCTGCTAACAGGGCTAGCTCAAAATCAGTAGGACATTTGTAATGAACATATATTGCAATGCTGCTTGTTTTTTAAAGATCTTTTAATTAAAACCCAATCATTGTAGCGAGACAACCCCTTTAAGCCAAGGTGTGGGGCTTAAAGGGGTTGTCTCACTACATTGATTCATCTTACCTCAGTCCTGTTTTCTTGGTTTCATTTTTGAATTCAGTGTTTACTGGCCTCTACTGACCTGCAGTGACGAGCTGCTGAGGACACCGGGTCTGTAGCTATAGCAACCAGTGCTGGCAGCCTATCATGAGAGATTGAACAGGTCTGTAACTATAGCGACCTGAGGAGCTGATGCAGCCAATAGAAGAGGGGATATCTCAGAATAGGTAGGACACTGTTAATGGACATATATTGCAAAGTGACTTGTTTTTGCAAAATCGTTAACATAAAAAGCAATCCTTGTAGTGAGACAACCCCTTTAAGCCTAATTTACATCTGTTTTGGAAGTTTTGTTAGGAGCCTGCGTCATAGATTCCGTCAAAAATGATCAAAAAAATAGTGCAGCATCACAGCTATTGTTTCCATTAAAATGACAAACACCATGACGGAAACCCAAACTATATCATTATAGTCATAGGGGTCTGTTGGACGCCATTGGTGTCCATCATTTAATGGATCCAATATTGCTGTTATTTTAGTTTTCATGTTCCTATGATTAAACAGAAAAACGGAAATCAAAACACAAGTGTGGGCCTGGTCTTAACAAATTGTTGTCCTACGGCTGAGGACCCAGAGAGAGAAGCTCTTGCTCCAACCAGTTGTCTGACACCCAGATTGAGGAGGAAGAGGGTGGGCATGGCTGAGCTCCTGCAATGTAGAGAGGATTTTTTTTATTCTTTTCTCAATTTTTATTGTAACATGAGATTAAATAGGATTATATGATTAGAGAAAAGGAGAAGGCAAAGAAATTTATGATTTTTTTTAACTTTTTTTTGTGCATTTGTTATGTTTAGAGTCCCTTTAACTTAGGTTGTGTGATGTATATAAAGGAAACGTATTCAGCAGAACATATAGGTAGGGAGATTTGTCAATGCATTTATGCTTTCTAACAGCGGTTCTGAGTTACGGAGAAAACATATGTGAAGAAAGAAACCCCTTTGAAATACAGGGAGTACATAGAAACAACACACAGATAATGCTGTGATTGGAATCAAAACCATGGCAGGAGAACTGCAAGTCAGCAGTACTAAAAAGAAGTTGCTGCCCAGGCTAGCTGAAATGTCCTGCACCACCAGAATAGAGGCAGCTCTTATTAGCTTTTACAGTCTAATGATTGTCATCTGCTATATGATGCAGTTATCCTGTTATGATATTGCTTGCTAGACAATTGCGTATTAATTGAATTACTTGCATAGATAGGTGGTGGGTATAAGTATCTAGTATCTTCTAAATGGATAAATACATAACTAAAACTCTTAAAATTGGAGATGTGTATCTTGACATCTAGCAGACACCTTCAAAACACTAAACTATTGGGTATAATACCATTGTGCCAGAGGAACCTGTCATGGTGAGCTCACTAAATTAATTCAACAGGGACCTCATGCATTTCTACAGTGCGATAATACTGTATAACAAGTTATAGTGACTAGGATTCTGGAGAAGGGTCATTCATTCAGGAATTTAGAGTATGTTCACAATGCTGATTTAGACGCTGTTTTGGCATGTTTACGCACCCAAAACAACATCCAAAAAGCCTTAAAAACGGCCCCAGTTCATTTTCATTGTTTCCTATGGAACAACGTATTGTAATTCACACTATTTGGTTTTGATGCGGTTTTCCGTGTGTTTTTCACACTTTTTGGATGCTGTTTTGGGCACTGAAATAGAAGTGTCATGTCAATTCATGAAGGGTTTTCAATGCTGAAAATCCCCACAGGAATCAATGGAGAGCTTCAAAACCTTGTCCAAAACATCGGCATGGACTTAGGCGAGGTTTTGGAAGCATGTTTAACACCTTTTTGACACAGTTTTGGACCATGTTCAATACTTAAATGTCTGTTTTGACTGCAGATAAAAACCACCTCAAACCGCTTCAAAATCAGCTACACAAATAGCGTCGAAAATGCACATCTCAAAATCCACATCAAAACCTTGTCAAATCCTCCTCAGAAAACTAATGCATATGAAGCATTTTCACATGAGGATTTGAAGCTGATTTGGGCTCAAAAAATCTGTGTCCAGATCAGCTGTGTGAACATACCTTTATACTCTGATTACCAGATTTGGAGTCGGGATCAAATGTTGTCCCTAGAATTAAGACCATTGGTTTCTTCCTCATGGAGGTTTTGCCTCCTTCTGGATAAACATTGTATGATAAGATGCAGAACTGGATGGGCGCATGTCTTTTTTTAGCATTACATGTGTTCACGTAATTTTAGATGCAGTTTTTGAAGCCAAAACCAATGGATTTCAAACAAGAAGACGTCTCGGCCATTTCTTAATGTCTTCCAATTATGGTTCTTTCCTGGTTTTTGCTTTAAAAACTGAAACCAAAAAGCCGACCATGTGAACCCATCCTAGAATAGCATATGCTGCTTAGCTTGTTGGCCGAGAAGGATCCCATGTTAGTATACTTTCCAAGTGATCGCTCTTGACAATCCACACAAGGTCCCTGATTTAAAGTGTTTTGTTCAAGAGAAGAAGACAACAATTTACTTACGACCAGATCATTTTATTATACTGTGGAAGTTTCAGTGTTTTATTAGGACCCTTGATAGGAAAACCTATAATCTTCTTACATACTTACCACAAGAATTTTGTAGTCACATGTTGGATAAATATAGGAGCAGAACTGCTAGAATATTTCTTTGCGTTCAGTGTTTTTATTACAGGGAGTTTCAGATTCTTTCACATTGAGCAAGGAAAGCCAGATCTGAAATTGAGTTTGATATGGTTCATTATGTTTTGAGGGAATTAATTCCATTTCAGCAATAAGACAGCTTATTCACCAACATCCATCTGAGCTGCTGCTTCTTTGTAACAATGAAAAACACTGGAAACCATTTTATTGATACCACAAAGAAAGATAAAACACTTGTGATTTTTCATACACATATAATTAACTAGATTTCTGGCTTGCCTTATACTCTCTGTATAACAGTTTCTGTATTAAATTGTAATAATAAGAGAGAGAAATCTTGGAGGCCATAGACTTGGTTTTATATCCCACAGCTCACTTTTCCATATGAAAAGACACATTCTTGGCTGTTCGGTTTTTACCCTATTTTAACTTTTGCAGTCATTGCCAAAAAACGTATCTTAGTGACCTTGTGCACTGAAAATGTGTTCTAGTAATCAGGAACAGTGAATGTAAAACATGCCTATAAATAGCTGTCAGTATTCACGTTGAACCTGTTTATTTGTCACAGCTGGAGAAAGAGTACAGTTGTCCTTTTGGACAATTTCTGCCTATTAGCGGTCCATGAATAAACTATTGCTACTACATTAAAAATAACTGTTTTCTTAGAATCAAGAATCCAAATGGATGGAGAAACTGTCCTGGCCGATCCAGCATGAGTAGGTCCTACAGGTTTCCTACTAAGGCTAACTATATAAAGGGTGGCCATCAGCTGCTGTGGGGCTCTTGGAGAGATAGATCTCAGCCCGGGTTCTGTCTCCTTTCCTACTGGAGCAAGAACCATAAAAGACTCCCCTCTTCAGAGAAACTACATTATTATCAAATTTTCGCCCTGAGAAAGCACCTATGTGAAACTCGCATTGGGCTCAATATGGGATACAGGAATAAGGTTAAACATGGGTAGAATATCATTTTAGTGCATAAGTCTTTTCAGTGATACTGACTAGAATCTGACAAATATGGGGATGACTTTATTTGATATTGATAGAGGTTATAATTAAGATGTCACTGGTATATGTTTAATGACTATGCTGCATATATCATAGGGTTTGTTGTTTTTTTTAGATATACCCTGAGAGGACCTTATTGGATATTTTAATAATTTGTGATTAAAGGTTTACTGAGTTTAGTGAATTATTCATTGGGTATATTCCTTTGTGCTTTTGTAGTTGGTACATTATTATCGAATAAGAGAATGATGAAAGGGAGATGACGGAGACACACATACCAATCCTGGGAGGCAAAGCCTAACACTATAATCGGGGACGTTTGCTATTGTGCCCCCATATTTTATTTCCTTCATATTTTAAGGGCATAGGCTGAAACCTTTAGTGTCTTTTGCTAAGTTATGGACCCTACAGTCCAAAATTCAACTTGAACCCTACAGGTAATTCATCTAAAGTTCATCTGTAGGTTACATATTCGTATTCAGTGTACAGTGATTAGCCATAACATTCATCTGCTTGCCTAATATTGTGTAGGTCCCCCTTATACTAGCAAAAAAGCTCCAACTCATTGAGACATGGACTTCACAAGACCTCTGAAGGTGTCCTGGGGTATCTGGTACTGTTAGCAGATTTTTTAAGTCCTTTACATTGTAAGGTGGGGCCTCCATGGTTAGGATTGTTTTTCATGCACATCACACAAATTCTTGTACAGACTGAGATTTGAAGGTTGTCAACACTTTGAATTCTTCGTTATGTTCTTATACTATTCCTGTGAAGTGTAACAGGGCACATTATCCTGATTTAAGAAACCACTGTCATTAGTGAGTAACATTGCCATTATGGGGTGTACTTAATGTGCAACAATGCTTAGGTAGGTGGTTTGTGCCAAAGCAACATCTACATGAATGCTGGGACCCAACGTTCCCCAGCAAAATAAATCCCAGAGCATCACACTAATGCTCCTGCTTTGCTTTTTTTCCTTAGTGCATCTTGGTTCACTTCTCACCAGGTGCATTCTTATGCTCATGTGTCTGTTGTAGGCCCTTTCAACTGTGGACAGTATGGATATGCTGCTACACAAGAAGCTGCAATGCTTTGTGTGAACTAACATCCTTCTGTCATAGGTTACAATCACGTTTCCAGAATTGTTATTGTAGCTCTTCTGTGGAATCAGATAGGCTAGCCATTGATCTTATGCAAATTAATGAGCCTTAAAGGGGTTGTCTCACTACATTGATTCATTTCACCTCAATCTTGTTTTCTTGGTTTCATTTTGAATTTAGGGGCGTGTTTACTGGCTTCTACTAGGCTGCACTAGAAACCAGGTCTGTAGCTATAGCAACCAGTGCTGACAGCCTATCAGGAGAGATCAAACAGGTATGTAGCTATAGCGACCTGAGGAGCTGATGCAGCCCATATAAGAGGGGATATCTAGAAATAGGTAAGGATACTGTTAATGGACACATATTACAAAGTGATTTGTTTTTCAAGATCTTTAACATAAAAAGCAAACCTTGTAGCGAGACAACCCCTTTAAGGGCTCATAACCCTGTCATTGGTTGTCCTTTCCTGGGACACTTTTGGTAGATATTAATCACTGCAGATCAGGAAAACTCCACAAGACTTGCTATTTTGGAGATGTTCTGAACTAACCATCACATTTTGGCCCTTGTCAAAGCTGCTTGGATCATAATACTTGTCCATTTTTCTACCTAGAACACATTAACTTTAAAGAGGGTTTCCCATCTTAGACATTTATGGCATATCAATAGAATATGCCATAAATGTCTGATAGGTGCAGGTCACCATTCTAATGGACAAGTGATTTGGCTGTACTTGTAATTTCCATTGTAATGAATTGCACAAGTGCAACCGGTTCTCTATTCTGAAAGGGTATTTTTCAGAGGTCTGCTCTTGAGGTGGTGTGGGTCCTAAGGGTTTTCTCCACTATTGCATGCTGAGAAAGGAACATGTGGCTGGAGAGTCAACTCACTAAGAGATAAATCACCACACTATATCTATGTCAGCTTTTGATGCTTCCATATGCATAATGCATGTAGCACTTTATTGCTGTTATTGTAAAAATTAAAGAAGAAAAGTTTTATACGATATACCTGCTGCACTTTATATGATTTGGACTTGCTTTTGAAGTATTTTAACTACCAGGACTGTTTTGAAGGGCATGCCATAAATGTCTTCGATGGGAAAACCCCTTTAAGAACCGACTGTTCACTTGTTGCCTGATGTATCTGATCCATTGTCATGGTAATTAATATAATAATATAAGATAATCAATTGTATTCTATTCCCCTATCTACAATTTTAATCTTAGGGTTATAGGATTTGTACAATAAAAGAATGAAATGAAGTATTTATTGTTTTAATCCTGAGCAGTGTAGAGATGCTGAACCGATCCCTAGAATATGATTTATTTTGGTGACAGTTCTGATCTCTAGGCTAAAAGGTAAAAAGACACATTCTTTTTGGTTGTGGCAACTAGAGGGTTCTCAGCTCTCAGACTTACACCAGTTCTTTCTGCTGATATGTTTCAATGACATTCTGGAAGGCATGTAAAATAGCATTTGCATTTTATTACGTAACTACTCTCTTCGCACGGGTGTTATGGCTATTGAATAACTTTGTTCTTGTCTCAGCAAAGACATTAATGGCATATCGCTGACCAATTTGACTCCCACTGATCTCTGAATAGAAGTGGCAGCAGTGCTCATCTCTTGTCATTTCTGGTTGTCTTTTACTGTAAGATGTATGAAAAGAGGCTACCAAGCTGCACTCAAGAAGTCTACTGGACAGGTCCTGCTCTAATTTATAGAATAATCACAGTCGTTTTCAACCGGCCAACGTGCTACCTGTATCTCTTGTGTCACTCACATTCGTCCAGACGCCATCTAGGACCGTCCTGAGGGTACTTCAGCTCCGAGATCGCCGCTTGGGTTAAACGGATTGGCACTCAGACACAGGGCTACTGTTCAAACTGGCCTCAACCAGCTTTATTGAGGCACAGTATATAGAAGAAGAAAAGTACATAAATCAAAACCTTGGCCAGAGCCCACTAACTACACATGTATAAAGAGTCCCTCTCTCACATGTGAACAG
Source organism: Phyllomedusa bahiana (assembly GCA_025379985.1). NCBI lineage: Eukaryota > Metazoa > Chordata > Amphibia > Anura > Hylidae > Phyllomedusa > Phyllomedusa bahiana. Next base: position 11,592 of record JAODAL010020726.1, read on the forward strand.
GACCTAATGTCCAGTCTCACCAAAACACTTTCTCCCAGTCTCCCGCTGGGTCCCGGCTCCTTCCAAGCCTTTGGGGGCCAGAGCCTCTGTCTCCAGCTCCACTGCTGCTCCAGGTTCTGGAAGCAACCACGCCCCCCGATCATCTGGAGTAGGAGGCCTTTAATAGGTCTCCAGAGAAGCACCCAATACCTGGGCTGGAACACGGAGACCTGGAACGTGGGAACAACCACCCACCCATCGGCAGTTGTTCCGGGAAGGCCAGCCCTTAATGGCTGGACATTGGCCATGCTATGCACAAGAGTCAGCACCCTAATGTTGCTGACTGACAATATCTGGCTTCCCCCACCGAGACCAGGCTCTCGGTGGCACGTACGCCACCTAGTGGCAGAACTATGCGACCACCCATGGTCGCTCTGCCACACTCTGTATGCCTGATGTAAGATAGGGTGGAAGATCACTGGTGAAACCTTAACTGTAGTAGACGGGTAAATCTGTGACAAAGGAAATTGAATAAACCCAATTGATAGGTTTCCTTTCTGCCACATGATCACAATGCCACATATCAATATATCACAAGCATTATCGGCAGTGAAAGCTTTTTCATCCTTAGCTTTATTACTTATAAAGGCCTGGTATTGTCATGTTTTGCGATCCTCAGAAGGACATTCATATAAGTAGTAACCTTTTTTATATATCATTATATGGTGTAGTGCACTTCTGGAGAAAACCTCAGGCTTCCATCATGTAGCATAGGAAAGCATGGCTGGAAAATGAGAAGGTTAGATGGATAATGTTGAAGTAAGAGAAAGGAAGTCTGGATGAAATAAGTAATGGCAACATCCTGATGAGATATTATTTTACGTTGGGAATATTTGTCTAGTGAGCACAGACAGCTTACATTACATTTTAACATTTACATCTGTATCTTCTACTGGCTAAAATGTTGAAGCATTACAGAAAAAAACAATGAAGATGGACACATTCTGTAAAACGTTGGGTTAAAGAATAAGCATTTACTGCTGATGTTTGCTTCTCTAGGTTTGTCGAGCTTTCATAGTCTAGTTCAAGAGCAAGCAGGTGCAATATCTGTTCTAGTCCTGATGTGCAGCTGCCTCCATCCAGCAATTACCTTGGGGTCTTCAGTTACCCTGCAGTAAAGTACATACAAGGGGAAGGGGTCATGGTGTATACCCTGGCTCAGGTCAAATGTACATGCTGCTTAAATAGATCAGGGGAGATAAATGACTAGGAGACCGTAGGTCATGAATCTAAGAGCTAGATGACACAACCATAGGCTTAAGGTTGGGAATGACTTCAGTCAAAATTGGATTGGTGAAATCTGATGATGAAAGTCTAATGTTTGTTCTCAACTTTAGTACTTTCAGAAGTAGTTATCTAAAATGAAACTACTCCATGACGTTAAATCCTATACCATTTAGTAATTGTGACCTATCTTAGCAATACTTGATGATGCACTATGATGGGGAATTCCCTTAGAGCGAATGCACTGGAGTTTGCTGATATGACCCACACTGAGCTAATAGGGAATGCGAGAACAGTTTGAAATTTGTAGTATACAAGAAGAAAAAGATTGTTCCACCATTGGGAGGCAGTTACATTACAAGAATCTGCGTAACAAAGCATATGCTAAATAGTTGCAGGTCAAATTTCTGTTTAGATAGCCAAGATGATTGTCTATAAAATGATGGTAGTGGATGGTGAGATATGGAGCCTGAAAGTCAAAAGTTCAAAACATTGTTACCCTTTTGCTTGTTAGTGTACATGACAACTACTAGCAACATAATAATAAGGCATGTAAATATATACAAAGGGCCACATGTATGAAACGGTTTTGGTCTAAAACTCACTTTTTTGCCCATAGGTTTTTATGCGGAAAAAAAGTGAGTTTTAGACCAAAACTGTTTCATACATGTGGCCCAAAGTGTTGACATTTCCTATACCCTTCCCTTCTATCAAAATCTTATCCCTGTCCATGGTTGAACTTAATGAACCATATTAATTATGCAAATATTATTTAAAATCAGGGATGTTACTAAATTCATTTGAAACTAAATATACCAACAAACTATGTACTTAATAAATTCATTAGGCAATATGAATAATAGATAGCATTTAACATTTCTACCATCGGCGGCCCCGACTCCGCCCAAAACTGAGTCTAATTCCAACTTTATGACACTAACTCCATAATCCTGGGAATGAGACATGATTCATGAGAAAATTAATATTACATAATGATTGTTTCATGATAGCATGATTATTGTGTAAACAAGGAATGTATAGACACATACTGTATAGTGCATGTTGACTTTTTCGGACATTCTTTATTTTTGGCCCCAAAAAACACAATTTTCGTATAATTTTAAAAAAAGGCCTTAAATCATTTGTTTCTCTGCAAGCATTTGTCTTCATTCCGGTCTCTGGGTCCTAAAACCTCTCTCCTTTTTCTCTGCATTTTACTTTTGTCTTTGCTTTTGTTTTACGGCTGTAAACATGTAACAGAGCTTCTACAAGGACAGTAAACCTCCATTTTCTTTTATGTCTGACATTACATCAGTACTTGGTAGAACTATCAACTTGCAGGGCAGTACATATTTTCCTCCTGTAAGCTGGTTGGAGTTTGGTCATAGTCGGCAAAGTTGGTTTAATTTGGGCATGGACCATTCCCAGCTAAAGGAAAAGCAGAATGAAATCAAATCTTACTTTGTCTAAAAGTAGACAAAACAAGACATTCTGTGTTGAATTCCTTGTTAAAATCCTCATGTATTTTGACGTCCATTCAATTGAATAGCTAGTCCACTCTGTAAATCACTCAGTGATAAACAGCACAGATTTTCCACACCATGGATTTAAAAAACGTGGTGTGAAAAAATAAAGAATGAACTTGTTTATTCTTTTGAGCGGATCCTCATCGAGTCCTTCTGCAGGACGAGTGTAAATGGGGCTAACCCAAGTCAAAATCAGAAGCGAAGAGCCTCTGTTAAGTAAAAATCTTGACAGAAATTTGTGGTATTGTAAAGGATTTCTGCCAGGAATTACAAATTGGATTTTCCAATAGGAAAAGTACGAAGTGTGAACCCACCCTAACCTTTTAAACTAATGTGTGCTACCTTGCAAAATAAGCCCCCATATTATGGCAAACTACTGATAACACATAGTAACATACTACTGTATGCTATACTAAAATATATTTCAAAAACCCTATCTTATGGGAAACTAGATAAAATATCGTAACATACACTTTAAAAATATACTAAAATAAAAATTTTACAAAAACCTCTTGTTATGCAACTACGATAAAAATATAGTCATACTTATGTATGTTTTTACTGAATTTTACAAAAATCCCAGGTTTTGGGGAACTACTGATAACATAAGTTTAAAAAACTTACTGTGTTAACTGATATATTTACAAAAAGCCTCTATGTTATGGCAGACTACTGATAACATATAGTAACATACTTACTGTATGTTATACTGATATATTTACAAAAAGTCACCAGGTTAGGGGGAAACATGAAACAATATAAAATACTACTTTATGCTATACTAATATATATTTACAAAAAGCCTCTATCTTATGGCAAACTACTGATAACATATCGTAACATACTACTTTATGCTATACTAAAATATATTTACAAAAAGTCACCAGGTTATGGCAAACTACTGATAACACATGGTAACATACTTACTACTGTATGCTATACTAATATATATTTGCAAAAAAAAAACAAAAAAAAAACGATTATGGCAAACTACTTATAACACATAGTTCTATGTAAAAACTGTAGAAAGGGTGAAAAAACCAAAATAGGGAGCGCACCCTCATGTGATACCGTCAAGTACCAATATTGGTGAGTACAGATTACTTATTGCTTACTCGTACAACATTCGAAGGTAAAAATCCCGGAAAACCCAAAAGGATTAGCTGCTAATCCGGGAAACCTAGTTTTTTCCGCGCCGAGAGACGTGAAGTAGGAAACATAACAAAGCTGAGTAGAAATCCCGGTGATATGGCAATATCAGACAACGGTCCACTACCAGAACTCCAAAGGTTTATTGTATTTATACTAAATAAAACCCCTTGGGATTCTCCCCTAATACCCCTGTTCTCTGATTTCGGCTTATTAGATAACCATATCACAGGGTTTTTCACTCGCTTTTTTATGGGGTAGGGATGTATACTAATAAAATTTTGGGAAAAAAAAAAAAAGGGTTATGGCAACTACTTAAACACAATAACAACTACTGTTCTATACTAAAATATATTTACAAAAAGCCCCCGGATTATGGCAGACTACTGATAACACATAGTAACATAGTAACCTGTTTCCCCGAAAACAAGAAAGTGTCTTATATTAATTTTTGCTCCAAAGACGTCGGGTCTTATTTTCCACAGTTTATTTTTCCATGACAAGAATAACTTTATTAATTACGTAGCCGTCACACAAAATCTGCACAACCAATAAAACTCGAATTCCATCAAAATTTCTTGTGACTTTTTATTTTCCATTTACAACAATCTAGGGACATTTTTCAATTCTGGTATTTTTGATCAAAAACAACATTTAAATTAAAGCCGTCATCACTTCGGAACTCATTATCACTCTCCAAACCCTGAATTTCATGGGGAAAATTTCTTGTGACTCCATTCCTTTAAATCAAGGGGCCCCCCTCTCTCATGTCTAGCATTACGCTTTTCCCTTTAAAAAGCACCTCTTTGTCCAGGTACCCCCCAAACAAGTAAGTTCTATCTAAATTTTCGCTAATGCTAATTATGGCTTGGGACTTTAGCAATCACTGAGTAGGTCTTATTTTTAGGGGGGGGCCTTAATTTCTAAGCTTGGAAAATTGCACTAGGTCTTATTTTTGGGGAAACAGGTGCTATGCTATGATATACTAATATATATTTACAACTAGCTCTCATGTTAAGGCAAACTACTGATAACACATAGTAACATACTACTGTTTGTTATACTGATATATTTGCAGTATCTGTACTGCAATATCTACATCACAACAAAAGCCATTAAACCACATCATAAAAATTGGGTTAACTTTCACAAATTGTGATGTCATGTTGCACTATCTAGTTTACCTCTGCTACATCTGTATACATGCACATAGAAATCCAATAAATACAGGGATTTTTCTGTAGCACTGTGAAAGTACGGCTTGCTTATCTGTTCCATATGAGATTACATTTTATGTCCTCACTTCGTGCTGCTGCAGTAATTCCTTTGCACTTTTCAGTAAGTTTAATGGTCTTCACTAGACTATAACTATAATTTCATTAGTATTAGAAACACTTTCCACCCATTAATCTCACATTAACAGAACAACATATTTAAATTAATTTGAATATGAAATATATGGTTTTGCATTGTTCTGATACAGTGAATGTAATGAATAAACTTTATAACTATGACCTTGTGTTAAGGCCTGTCTCTCTTCATGGAATAACATGATATTTACGACCGAATAAGAGCATCTGTGTTTTTGTACCTTCCTACGCTGTAAATTCTATTGGTGGCGATGAACAATTTTTCTGAAGTTAATTATATGACCCAGGGTAGATTGTATAAAAGTTGATTCCAGAAATGAGGTATTGCTGAGTATCTGTAATGAACCTAATATTTCAGAGCAAAATATACCAGAGAATATTGAAATTTCTTCAGCAGAAGGTTGTGTTTTTTTTTAAATATTTAAAATTCTATCTAGACTAACTTTTGAAATGTCTCTGGTTGTCATGTAGCATATAACTTCTTATTTAGAAATGTTAGAACTAATGTGAGTCACCATATTTTAGGATACAAATTTAAAAACATCGTAAATACAATCCCCTACTCTGTTACTGCCTTTAAGAAATTCATAAATTCCCTGGACCACAGCCATGCATTCGTAGCTGTCCTAAAATCACATTTGGTCTTGGGTTTATGTTACATTACAAATATTACCATGCATCCCAAGCATTTGATACACTAATCATCATATTTAGCGAAGGAAATTAAATTTTTTTTTTTTTTTTTTTTATAAGTGTGCCTTTACAAATGATGGTCCCCAAAATGTACCATAGTGCATACACTGAAAATATTCCAGCTCAATGAGTCTCTTGAAGGGGTTTCCTATCGGGCTGTTTCACAGAGTCCCTTCACAAGTAAATTAGGCCAATTTCCAGTTCGGGCTGTGGGCGGGTCTACAGCAGTAACTGACATTTCAGCTCTGCTAAGCTAAGCCTGTTAGAGAGACATTGGGGATGAAGGAGTTTTAACAGTAGGGCAGAAGGCTACAGTGTGTCAGTAAGGCAGATAAAACAAGCTCCTGTGCTGCTAATAAGACAAGGTTACTGGTAAGACCAGTACTGCTAGAGCAGAGAGAGGTGAGTGGTAACCTAGAAAACCTTCTGTAAACAAGCAGGAGATAAGAACTTCTCTTCCTCTGAAATAAAGCAAAATCAGAACAGCAATGTATTTGGCAATACTCTTCATTTACCTTTGTCTAGATGTTTAAAGCTAATCAATGTGATTTAACCACTTAACGCCAAGGCCTATTTTTTTCACGTTGGTTTTTCCCTCCCCACGTTCCCAGAGCCATAACTTTTTTTATTTTACATAGACATATGAGGGCTTTTGTTTGGCAGGACAAGATGTACTTTCTAATGATGTTATTCATATTACCATAGAATATACTGGGAAACCACAAAAAAATTCTATTGGTGCAAAATGCGAAAAGAAAATGTACTTGCGCCATGTTTGTGGTAGCTTTGTTTTTATGGCGTTCAATCTTTTATAAAAGCGATGTGTTATCTGTATTCTACAGATTGCTATGCATCCAGCAATACCATACATGTGCAATGCCAAACATGTACGGTTTCCGTTATGTTTTGGTACCGTAAAAAAATTCCAAACATTTTCTATTTTTCCGCTACCAATAACTTTTTTGTACTAACACCTATGGACTTGAGCGAGGGTGCATTTATTGCAGGCTAAAGTGTGTTTTTATTGATACCAGTTTGGAATACATGCGACTTTTTTGATTAAATTTATTCTAATTTTTAGGAGACCTGAAATGAAAAAAAAAATGCAGTTTTGGCATTTGGAATTTTTTTTCTTCTACGGTCGTCATCATCCGGGACAAATGATGTTATATTTTAATAGATCTGACTTTTTCGGATGAGGGGATACCAAATGTGTAACTTTTTATTATTTTATGTTTTTGATTTGTAACATGGCAAAATAGGGGTGATTTGAACTTTAATTTTTTATTTTTTTTTACACTTTAAAACACTTTTTTTATTTTAACTTTAAGTCCCCCTACACCAGTAGGAACGCAATCATTTTTACAGCCTAATGCATTGTGATACAAAGCATTAGGGAGTACAAAGATGGTGGTTTTAGCACTTCCTGCCTGGGGCTGGAAGTAGCAAAATCGAAAACGTGATGGTGATGGAAGCCATACTCATATGTCCAATGTTAGTAAGGGGTTAAGTTATAACTATGGCTTAACAAATCCCCAATAAATACTAAAACAGTTATAGTTTTTATAGCGATAGAGAATAGATGCTTTATCAAGGTTGGCCAACATTTGACATTGGGAAATTTTTCAATACTCATGCATATAGAAATAGGTAAATTATAGTAATGATAGTTGCAAATATTCCTTTTTGTGCAGTTTATACGTGGACAACTGGAGGATTTAAATAAATGTTTTGAGTACAGTAAAATAGTTGATAAAGAATAAAGGTTTTCTCAACCTTTAACCCTACATTATTGATTTAGGGAAATGAACACAAAAAATATCCGTATAAAGTAGCAGACAAATTCCATAGATTAGAGTTAAAACAAATCTCTAGCTCCGCTTCCCACCTTTAGAAATCTAGTACATGGATTATAATCTACTTCGAGAAGGACATGCAGAATCCTTTTAAACTTCATCAATAAAATAACAATTACCACCTCTTGTGGCAGAAAGTTCAATGGTCTCATCACTCTTACAGTGCAATAACCCTGTTTATGATGATGGTGAATCCTTCTTTCCTCTACACATAGAGGATCCCCGTGTTATGGTTACAGGCCTAGATATACAGGTTACTAAAACAATGTACTTATTATACGTTAGATCGCCCCCTGAACCATCTTTTTAACAAACTTCATAACCCCACATATGATCATTGTTCTTGGTACTGCAGTGCACCCATGGTAGCAAGGTTATCAAAACTGGTGTTGTTAAGTTAAATGAGCTGACCTGATATGTACAGGCATGTTAATGATCAGTCCAGAGGTATGTCTAATGGTGTTTTCATACTGAGGCTTGTAACCATGACAAGGAGGCTTTCAAAATAAATAATAATAAATAATTAAAGGGTATTCTTTACTGTTAGAGCAGTGAGACTATGGAACTATTAAATATTATGATGGCTAATATAATTAATCAAATAGCGAGCTTGATGTCTTTTTTATAGGGGTGTGGATTTTATCCTGAATGCCATATTGGAGGCTGAATGGAAGTTCTTTTCCCTAATATCAATATAATTTTTGCTCCTTTATTCTTATTATAATTACCTGGATTTGATCCTAAGACCACTCATGCTGCTAGTGAAGGGGCTTGTTATATGCAGAATGGAACACTATTACTCAGTGTAATTCAACAGCAATAGTATCCTAAAACTATTTTTTGTTTAGTAATAATAATAATAATAATCTGTATTTATATAGGGCCAACATATTCCACAGCACTTTTAAATGCAGAGGCTATAAGTACAGATAAAGCCAAACTTTAAAGACATAAAATATAATGTAGTATTTTGTATTTGCCATCTCTGTTCAATATTTCAGGTGACAGTTTTGAGGTCTGTCTTGTATGAAAATAACAGATACACTTAATTAGAACAAGATGAAATTAAGATTTTGTAGCTTTTGTGTACTGAATGGGAATGAACAGATGCTTTACTGGATTCACTTAACAATTGAAATGGAGCAAGTCATCAATGAGAACGCACAAATCATTAAACTGCTTCTTTTTGATTGCCTTCCTTTTCATTTTCTCTAAATTGGGAGGATGGGTAGTCAAGCGATGGAAGCCATCCACATTGTAATGCGGTGTATTGTAAAACAACTGCCTTCTGTCTGTTTACAGGTTATGGATGCATGGAGCCTAAAAGCGTGAAGAAAACTCTCCATAGACAGGGTCAATAATGAATATTGTAATATTTTCATTAGGAAAAATGTGATGACCAGCTATTGTTAAGCGTGTACACTAACCATGACATGACTTGTATAGATAATGGCTCAGTCCAGCTATATACATTTATATTAAACCATAGTGTATATATATATATATATACAGTATATATATATATATATAGAGGAGAGAGAGAGAGAGAGGAGAGAGAGAGAGGAGAGAGAGAGGAGGGGAAAGAGGGGATAAAACATACACAAAGAGTTTGCAAAAAACAAATGAGTTTCCGCGTCGAAAGTTTCTACACTGTACCCTTAGCATATGTAATACTGGGTCTCTAGGAATGTATTCAAATCTAACCCTGTTGACGGTGTGTGTCATAGGAGGAAGTTTGAGGCTAAGTAGAGCATCAGAAACATTTGAGTAACTGTTACTACTTTGCCCCACGTGAGATGAACATAGGCCAATGTTCAACCCTTAAAAGACAAGAAATGTCACATTTATTTTTGGACAGTGGTACATGGAAACTCATTTTTTTTTTTGAAAACTCTTGCTTATCTGTATGTATATATTTAGCATTATGTGCTATATGTACACTATATGCTATTGTGTATATAGTTGAACTACCCTCTATAAAAAAGCATACCAATGTTTTTTTCACTATCTGACATGAAATCAGAATAAATCTTACCTGTTTCAGGTCAATTACGCCAGAGAAAGATAATTTGTTAAGGCATTTTATTACTTTCTGCAAAGTCAAAAGTTTACATACACTAGGATTATGCCTTTAAACTATTTGGGACAGCTCCTATGATGATGTCATGTCTTTGGAAGCTTCTGATAGGTTTATTGGCAATATCTGCATTAATTACAGACACACCTGTGGATGTATTTTTTAAAGCACGCCAGAAACACACTGCTTCTATGTGTAACATCATCATGGGAAAGTCTAAAGAAATCAGCAAATAGATCAGGAAGAGAATTGTAGACTTGCACAAGTCTGGATCATCCTTGGGTGCAATTTTTCCCGATACCTGAAGGTCCTCCCATCGCAAACAATTAAAAAAGTACAAACAAATGGGAAGTTCACCTCATACCACTCAGGCAACCGTTTCTTTGGTCTCAGAGTGAACAGTTTTGGTCCAATATGTGCATATCAACCAAGAACAAAAAAAAAACCCTTGGAAGATGCGGGTTGGGAAGTGGGGAACTGTATCATTATCCCACAATAAAACGAGTATGTATCAACAGGGGCGAAAGGCCCTATGCCAGAAGAACCATTATCCAAAAGTAACATAAAAAGCCAGTTTAATGTTGCAGATCACCGGGAACAAAGCCCTACTTTTTGGAACATGCATGGGCTAAAGAAATTTAAAATTTTTAACGGGCCCCAAATGACCATTTTTTACATTTGGAGGAAAAAGGGGGAACTGGAGCCAAAAAACCACAACTGGAACACAGGGGTGGCAGCACAAGGGGGGTTTTTTACTGCAGGGGGGACTGGGCATTTTTACAAAAAAGATGCACAGACAAAGAAATTACTGGCAATATTGAAGCAATATCCAAGACATCAGCCCAAAAATTTGGGCGGGGAAAGGCCTTCCAAATGGACAATTTACCCAAAGCATACTGCCAAACTGGTACAATGGGGGCTAGGGATAAAAAAGTCAATTTTTGGAGTGGCCATTACAAAGACCCGTGGAAAACTATTTAAAATTAGGCAAAGCAAAAAGGGAGGGCGACAAGACCCCACCACAAACATGGCTCAGTTTCACCAGTTCTTCAGGAGAAGGCCAAAATTCCTACCAAATATTGTGAAAGCTTGGAAAGTAAAAAACATTTTACCCAACAACATTTTTAAGGGCAATGCTACCAAATACTAAGAAAAGTATGGGAAACTTTTGCTTTGCAGAAAAAAATAAAAAAACCAAAAAATTCCCTTATTTTTCTTTGGCAAATATAAATAATTTTGTTAATCCTAAAATACCTAAAACATTTTTGGTTAGCTTTGAAATAATGCTAAATGTAATTGAACTAATATTTGAGTGATAGTAAAATAACCTTCTCTAGAGAAAAAACAAGACTTTTTATCTCTTGCAAGACCTTTTATTTTATTGCTCATGTGGGATTCTGTAGTCTTTTATGGTGCCTCTGAAAGAAAAGTTTTCTAATTATATTTATCATACAAACTCTAATTAGAGCAGAGATATAAAATTATCTGAAAAAAGTAAAGTGTTTGTCCTTAAAAGGGAATTGGAGGAATTAAGCTTAAATAATCAACAGTTTTTTTATTAGATGGTTTTTCCCTTTGGTTTTTTTTGCATTTTAAAAATAATGGCGGGAAAATTTGCACAAATTTAAGCTCTTCAAATCGGATGTTCTTTGCCCTTGGTGAAATTTTTATGGGCTTTACCCCGTTCCATTTAGATGGAGCCCTGGGGCCCCAGCGACGGGCAGCTGTTTTTTGGGGGGCAAGAGGAAACAGAAGGGGGCTTTCAAGCTGTCTCCCAGGGGTCCTTCTGACTCCTCAACTAAGGGGGGTTTTAAAGTAATTTAAATTACTGTTTTTTCAGGGGAATGAAAAGAAATTTTGGGAAAAGAGTGGGAATGAGGATAAATTGTTTTCTTTTGAATGGTTAAATTTTTGGGTTTACAGAGGCCCAAAAAAAGAACATAAAAATTTTGAAAGACACCAGTAAAAGACCAGTTGGAATTATATTTACTACCCCCCTCCTAAAGTTTTCCCTAGGTTTTTTGAGATCAGGGCCCCGGGGCAGACAAAGGTTTTGTTACCAAATGAAGTTTTGTCTATAAAAAAGAGGAACCCCTTTTTGGACCAAAAGTTTTTGGTTTTAAACCCCCTCTCAAACAATGACAATTTTGGGTTTACAAGGGATATCTAGTGTAAAGACAAGCTTTCCCTATTTCAGCCCTTTAATTTAAACATTTTGGGAAAAAAATAAGATCAATAGCTCTGTAATGCTGCAGTTTATACTTCTAATGTCCCATCTTAGTAATGTAAAGGATGCTACATTATTTGTTTTTATACTCTATTTCTTTCAAAAATACAGTTTTCCATTTTCATTACTGTAATGATAGAAAACCTTTTCTCTGCAGTTTCTCACTTTTCTTATGTACAAGACTCTGGGCAGAAATATAGAACCACTGTGATTTATGAAATTTAACTTCAGTTTAAGGCTGCACAGAAGTCTGGCTATTGTTGCACAGATAGGATCTCAGTCTTTTTATTCAGTAATACAGAAAAATATATCTCTCAAAGACTTGATGCTCAGAAAAAATGTATTACCTATAATCCACAGACTAAATATGTGATGTTTCTGCCTTTTTACAGACCTTTCTCAAACAATCTGGTGATGGAATAAGGCCATGTCCCCACGGCACAGGTTTGCGGACGGTTTTTCAGATAGTTAGCGGTTTTGCAGACCGTCTGAAAAACCACCGCTAAAAGCACAACGGCTTCTAGGAAAACCGTCACAGTCCCCACCATTTGGTTTTCCGCCCGCAGGCTGCCCAACAATCTTTAAACATGCACATTCTTCCGTCCGGTTTTCGGATGGAATATGTGCAAGTGAATGTGAAGGGGGAGGGCTTTTCTCCGCATATCACGGAGAAAAGCTGCCCCCCCCCCCCCGCAGCCGTGTGTACGGCACACAAACCAGACAAATACCGGTCGGATAAGCCGGCCGGTATTTGTCCTCGGCCTTGTAAACGGGCCCTAATAATGCAAGGAATGAACAGTACAGAAGAGTTACACAGTCACAGATATGATACTCCATATGAATGATTTCTCTGATAGTTTTATTCATTAGATTATATATGACATTACTCTAATATGGTAATCATAAGAGAGATGGTAGCATGAAACAAGTCCGACAGATCCTTAACATACCTAGAGAGGTCTTCAGTAGTAACTGTTGATAGCCTACAGATGGTATTGCCAAAGTAAGACACCGGAGTTGATAAACAGAGCTGTGGTCATATAAGGTGAAAGATGGCAGAATTCATGCAATATGTTAAGACAGGTCACAGCAGGCCTTTGGAGGTCTATGGCAGTAAAGAAGTGACTGTGAGGCTTTCTGGTGATCTAGTGCAGTAGTGTGGTTAATGTAAGGACTAGTGGTTATCTGAGGTAGTTAAAGGGGTAATGTGAGAAAGCCCAGGGGTTATAGCAGTGACGTGGTTAATTTAAAGAGTACCTCTCACTTCCACACAAACACTCAAAATATAGTAGTAGATGAATTTATAAGACTTTTTTCCAATACATGTCATTAGCAATGCAGAGAGCTCATGTCAGTATTACAGGGGGACAGATTTTACTTTCGCTTTCTTAGCAGAGCTAAGGGATTCTTTCTGTTGAGACATACCAACTGTGCAAGGGGAGCTGAGGGCATAGCTGCTTGTACAGGGTAATCTGGGTTTCTCACTGCATAGACTGCAGGCACAGCACAGAGTGTGACCGGGTTTACGGGCATCTAAATTACACTGCTGTTAATGTTATTTCCAGCACAGACAAAGCAGCCCAGAGAAAATCAGTGTGCTCATGATGTAGACTTCCTGGCTCCCCCCCCCTGCATGATGGACTCTTCCAGCTCAGATGCAGCATAACTGTCAACATTATTATCCATCAAGCTGTCCAGTGCCGACTTGGCCCGACTTCAGAGCGGTCTTAAAGGGCCAGTGCTTTTTTAAAAACTGAATTACAGGTGAAATGTTTTGATTTTCCTAATGAAGCATATTTAAGGAAGTGTATTTTAGTCTCCTGTTACTTCATGGAGGTGATAGGTACTCTTTAAGGATCTCTGGTGGTTTAGGGCAATAAAAGGGGAATTTTTAAACCTTTAGTGATCTAGAGGAGTAAGGGGGTTCACCTCAAAATCCATGGAGGTCTTGGGCAGTAAAGGGGTTAATGTAAGGATCTATGACAGCCTAGACATGAATGTTATGTAAGGATCTGGTGTATGTTTTTACTGCAATTGGGCAAAGTGATTCAGAAGCATTCTTTTTTATTATTACAGGGCAATGGTTTCCCGAAGGGCGTCATGAGATCCCCTGAGCTCTAGTAACCTGATTGCATCTGCGACCATTGCAACCCCTATAGCTATTGCACTGTAGTATAGTAAATTCTTTGAAGATATTGTTTGTTCATGTGCTCTTTCTACCCACCATGTTTCATTCTTCTCTTAAGGATACATACTCTGGGTACCTGGGTATGTGCTGAATGTCGGTTCCATATTTTGACCATATATTTCAGTTAGTTAAATTAGCTTTGGAAAATTTGTTCATCATCTTAGAGAGAGCCTTGAGCTATTTTGCAATAAAAAGTAATGCTAGTTGCATTATGGCTGCAATGCTCTGCTGGACCTGTCTTATGATGGATACCATCAATGCCCAACAGACCTCACCGACCTGTAATAGAGTCCATATGCATGGTGGCTCCTATGCAAATGTTAACAGAGCCTGATCTATTCCTTTCATCTGTTTTTGCATGCACGTCATGGTCAAGAGTGTAAGTCGCAGTATTTGCACAGACACAGTGCTAAGGCCCATGCATTAAGAATTTCTCATCTTTAGCCACTTCTACATGATAAATAATGATAATGGTGCCAGGCATTTTGTAGTGACATGATTATCTGACATCTTATATGGGCAATCAGTGTATGGGGTTATCTAACTGTGTAACATATTATTAACAAATTAAAAATTTACTAATAAAATTAAAATAATGTAGAAAAAAAATAAAACAATTTTGTTAAAGAAAAGTCTAAAAATTATTTAATATTTATCTTGGGATAGAAAAAATGTAAAACTACCTGCAAATCCATTCTTACTTTATATTTTAAATGATTTCATTCTTGGTGATCACTAAACAGCTGTATATACAAATGAAGTTGAAATCTATAGCTACTCCACACTGATGCCTACAAACTACATTTATAACAAAATGAAGACCCTTGTGCAGCTATGTTAGATTAAAAATAATATAATAATAGTAATAATATTTATACTTTAAACCAATTGTACCATTTAAATGAATAAAAGTAACTTATGATTGTTGAAGTGGAAAGTGGGTAACAAAAAAAGTTTTGGTTTTCAAGGCTTGTCACATATATGCAGATTGTAAAGATGAAAGTGAACAGAATAGTATTGTATGCTCCAGGTAATCTTTTACTAATGTTAACAATATTTCTAACCATGTTGACACTTCTGATAGTATCTCTAAAATTAAGACTCAGTTCATTATAGTGGAGGAAACATAATTAAGATTCATCTGTAAATACAATGATCTCGGGGGTATTTCATTATTCATTTGCACTGTGATGAAAGATTTACTAAATGCCTTGAAATGCATATAAAACCCTCTAAATGCAACATAAAAAGAAACACTATAGGCCAGTGAAGTTATTTGCTGACGGTGTATACTTTTACCTAGAAGGCATATGTATGTTTATAAGACAGTATGATTAATGGTATGACACCTGCTGTTACATATTGCTCACAAATGGAATCTTATTACTTTTCATGTATTATCTCCACTACTGTACTGATCATAAAAACTATCCATTGTGGGGAACTATAAACCTAAACTGCAATATTAGAAACACACTAGTGTATATGTTATTTGGCCAAATAAAGAATAAGAATCTTTTTAGTGCAAATGGGAAAAATATGCTTACAATGCAAAGACTTAAATAGATCTTTAATTGCATGCATTATCCATGCTCTAAGCTAAGGGAATTACTATTGGTAGTACATAGGCTTTTAACATCTTTTAAAATAGCAATGTATTTCACAAAGTATGCAGCAAATTGATTTCTCAGGTGCAACATAAACTATTGCTTTCTGATATTTGGGGTAATAGTGATTTTGGACTTCATTCAGACCTGTCAGGCCCTTATCGGTCTAAGTTGCATGTAAATGTTTAATTAGATTGTATCGTGTGAGTTAATACAATCACTTACTAGGAGATATAGACACTTGGGGCGACATGTTTGAATGGGGCTGCGCCAGTTTTCTGGTGTACTTTCAGCCAAAAAGAATGTATGAACAGGAGCACTTTGGCGATAAGTCCCTTTGTAATGCGCCAAAGACACTTTTTAATGCGCCAAAGATTAGGGTGCTCTGGGGGTGTCGCATCACATTCATAGAAGTCGACATATTTATGAATTTTTGACGCCAAATCTAGGCGCAGAACAGTTAGAACAGCCAGACCAAGTTAAAGGTGATCTGCCTAAGCCAGACTTGTGGTATTGGCACTAGACTGCACCTGTATGTATGACCTGCAGAAGAACAGGTTCATACATTCTGGCACAGTCTATACTGCCTTAAAGCGATTTAGAACTGGCCTGTCAGCACCAGGATTCATACATGTCGCCCTTGATGTGTTGCAAAATAGAACCTCCATTTGGCTCCATTTTATGGTGATATTCTTATTGCTTATGGGGGCTACATATTTGGATAATATCCAATCATGCCAGTAAATGCCTCTTATGTATCTGTGGATGCCATATTATGACTCTATAGAGGTAGATGCATGAGCTCTGTCCCTGTCAAAGGCTTGAAGAAAAAATAAGCTCTGATTATGATAAACTTTTGTAATATAAATGTCTTTTATGACTTTTATGAGACAAAAGTATTTTTTGCATTAAATCATATACACTACTCACAACAAGTTAGGTATATTTAGCTTTTGGTTGCAATTTCAGGATGAACATAAAATTTCTTACAAATTTTTTTAAAATAAACTAAATGAGACCATCAGTTAACTTTAGAATGCACGTGTCCAACTGTTCAATGTTTCAGTACCACTTGTTGATCTCTAACAAGGAGCTTAATGGCAACATTCATAACAGGTGTTTGATCCTTGAATCGTCCAATAATTTTAGAGGATCAATTTGAATTGGGATTTAAACTGTCCTCTTCATGCTGTTTACATTTTGACATCATGAGACCAAGACAACACTTTAAAATTGTTCAACAGTACCTCGCCATTGCGGGGCTTCAAGCAGGATGCTCTCAGATGGAAGTAGCCACTGAGAGAGAGTCACAGAGAGTCATTAGCAGGTTTCAACAGAGATACAGAGAGACTGGAAGAGTCACAGAAAGGCAAAGATATGGACGTCCTTTGGCTACATAACACACTGATGACCGCTTCATTGTGAACAATGCCCTGTGGAACTGGATGATGAATGCCACACAACCCCAGACACATTTAAGGGAGGTGAGAAGCACCCAAGTGTAACATCAAGGAGAGCACTATGCATCAGTCAGGCCAGGTATGCTGATGTAAACAGTTACAAATGGTCTGACATGACACTTGACTGCCTCTTCCCTCGCTTAAACATTCTTGGAGTTGTGTGGCATTCATCATAAAGTTCCGCTGGACATTGTTTACAACAACAGTATGTGATGTAGCCAAAGGACATCCACTTCTTTGCCCTTCTGTGACTCTTCCAGTCTCTCTATATCTCTATTGAAACCTGTTGATGACACTCTGTGACATTCTGAGCTCAGTGACCACTTCCGTCTGAGAGCATCCTGCTTGAAGCTTCACAATGGCGAGATACTGGTGATCAATTGGAAGGTGTTGTCTTGGTTTCATGATGTGAAAATGTGAACAGCATAATGGGGAGGACTGTTTAAACTCGAATTCAAATTGATCTCCTCTATTTATTGGTGTGATTCAGGGATCAAACACCTGTTATGAATTTTGACACCCATGCTATAGATTCTAGATATATTGTACAGTAGACTTGTTATAACATCCAAGTACAATTGGATAGTTTATATTTTTGGGGTGAAATATATGTAAATGTAAGGAAATGTACCTTTATATAGTAAACTTGTCCTGTGAAGAAAATAGCAGGGGTTGTCATATGTTGAGGTGAAGTGGTGACTCTGACGCTGATCGATAAGAAGGAAACGTACTTGTTATGTTGCTGTGTTTAGGCTCTGCTCATATTTTTGTGTTCGGGACTCATCAGTTGTCATACTTTTTATCAGTTTGTATAAAACCATTGTCATCAATTGACATCCATTTTTTTGCTAACTTCAAATTGCATTGAAGTCAAACAGATGACAGATAAAAAAAATGAACTGACAGATGATATGAATGTGAAACATTTTTTGTGACATAAAGAAAATTGTCGTTTTCTGTTTATTCTCTATGTCTCAGAAACATCCATTGTCAAAACAGATGACAACAAATTCCTTTGTGGTACATGCACAATGAATTTCAACAGGGATTCCTGTCTTTTACCTTAAACCACCTCCAGGAATACTACAACCAGAAAATTGATAGCGAGAGCTTTTGTTATCATTTAGCCTTAGTTTGTGTAATGATTTTACAGCATTTACAGCATCAAAGTTGCTTTAACTTTATGCCAAGACTTCAATGTATCCCTTTGTAAAATGGTGCAGTAAAAGAACTAGCATATGCTATCATGTTAATTAACCCTGCAGTCAACTCTTTCAATGAATTTGGAGTCACGACACCCCAACCGAAACATTAAGTAAGATGACATTTTAAGATTCACGGAAGAGAAGGTAAATAGGAAGAGATTGAAATGCAGAGTTCTATTCCTTGGAGATTACAGATTAATGAGGGGACCTTCATGTTTGATCTGTTAAGGGAATTGAGGCTCTTAGAAGAAATGCTCAGTAGGGATGATATCAAGAACTTCTTTCAAGCACAGAAGGAAAAAAACAGATGGCAATTACTTACACCAACAAAGAGCAATAAATTTGCATTGATGAAAATCTGAAAATCAATGTTTCATTTTTTGGACTAACTCCTTCCTCATTAAAACTTACTCTATATGCTGTATCGCAAAAGTTTTAGGCATAACTTTATGGTTTTATGTAGCGGGTAGGTTTAATTATGTCCATGAAAGGAAGGTTCTATCCCAAATAGATGTAAATTTATTAAGGATAGTAAGGAAGTTCATTTATCCACATGTCAAAGCAAAGGTCTGATCTTTTTATGTCTTGACTGTCAATTTACCTATCAGTTTACCTACCTAAACTTGAACAAATGACTATAATCTTGATTATGGTTTTTAAACTAACGCTACAAAACAACAAGGCCGTACTTACAATTCAAAAGCTGGAAAATAGACTGAACCCAGTAGAAGGCAACACAAGTCCCTGTGCTATTGGGAAAGATATAAAAGGTGAGATCTACTCAATGAGCAGCAGCTCAAACACCCTCACTAGGGGAACAAGCTGAATGATAAAAAACTACACATTGAATAAGTAGCAATTCAAAACACCCCAGTATGCAAATAAGCCACTGGTATAATCATGGGGAGACTGCGCAAATGCAAAATTAGCCAATTGGATCAACCTCTCATTCACTACCATACATGGGGGGACAGGTGGTTGTTGTATTATATTTTCTTATAGAGAAAAGCTGATACAAAGGTTGCTTGCAACTTATACAATTATATGTTAGTATTCCATAGTGGATTTATACTTATAACAACTCTACTAATCGATTGGGTGGGCTGCCCAGCACTTTTGGGTCTTCAACACAAAATACTCACACCCTCTTGTATTATACTGTGGTGTTTTTTCTTACTGGGGTGAACTGGTACTTATTCAATGTGCATTTTCTTTATCATTCAGTTGTTCCCCCAGTGGAGGGGTGTGTGAGCTGCTGCTAATTAGTTATCTTCACCTGTTATATCTTTCCCATCTAGCACAAGGGCTTGTGTTGCCTTCTACTAGCTTCGGTCTGTAGTCCAGCCATTGAGTTGTAAGTATGGCCCTGTGGTTTTGTGTAAATAATGTCACATTTTTTTCTGTGATTTTTTTGTAAACTAATGCTACATCAAATAGAATTCAGAAAACACTCGAGTTTTGAAATTAGGTAATATAGTTTGGGAAACTCAGTATGAGACCCTGACAGGAGCCCTGTTCACTTATGTTTTCGGCCTCTATTTTAAACTAATTTTGCTCTAGTTCCTGATTTTATATACTTTATGCAGGATACAAAAGTGTGATGTACTGAAAAAGGCAAAAAACATGATGTGAATGGGGCCTATTTTTTTCCAGTTTATAACCCTATCCATAACCCTAATTCTGTATAAAGTGTTTTAGAGGGTTAACTTACTGGTCTGGTGATGCAATGCTTTCATTACAGCCTTACTTGCTGTCTGATGTCCAATCCAACATAATTTTCGATTACTTCACCATAGGTCTAATGTAATGGAAACTGGAATTGACATCAGACATGACAGCCTACGTCACTTCTGCTTACCATAACATTGGGCCCATGATGATATGTAACTGGTAAGTAGTGATTTTTAACTGGACCTCAGATCATAGGTTAGGCCGCAGCAGAAGCGTCAGATCACCAGTAAGAACATCCCCTAAAACTCCTTGAATAACCCTAACTTTAACTCTTACCTAAGGTTATGGTTGTTTAAGGAGTTTTCAGAGGGCTAGCTTACTAGTACAGTTATTATAAATTTTTGGGCATTTTTCACCAAAAATCAGTTTAGACCAGCTCAAATTGAAGCGCTCAGATTTGGCTTGAATTTGACTTTGGCCTGAATCTGCCTAACTTGACAGACAATGCTCTTATCCATAGGCCTTATTATAGCTATAACAGGCATAGCAACTGGGGCCCAGAGGTTAAAGATGCCCACTCAGGTGCTAGAAGATTGTACCTTATTGAAGGAAAAAATAAGTTGGTTGGCTTTCTGCTATCTTAGACTTGTGGGTTCCCTGATATGTATCTATATTTACTATTTTGCCATAGGCAAACTTAAACTCTATCAGTTCTCATCTATAAAGCACTATAAACTTATTTTTTTATTTTATATATAACAATTAACCTCGATACACACTATTTTAAAAACCTAATTTCTAACTCTCAATTTGTCCCTTTCTAACTATGAAGGAATTCTCCTTTTCTATTATCAAGTCTGGTGGAACACCACCTTTTAGCAGGGCATCCTATTATTTGTCAGTGATTAGCTAACTCAAAAAAGGAATCCAAAACAATTTTTAATTTAAGCAGTCATCCCTAATCTGATGGGCAGGAAACAATATAAGGTTTATCCTTGTGTGACCCTCTGCAGCGGGGTTAACACAGTAGAAAGAGGTAGAATACACCAATTAAAATGTATGCCTGGACCTCCCCAATATGTTTCACCAGCTAACTGGCTTCATCAGGGGACAGAGGCCGGTGTTTTTTTTTAGACTATTCCCTGATATGTGGCACCAATATTTCTATAATTAATTATTACTACTTATGCTGCCTTTTCCTGTCATTACATGATGAGGGTCCATTTCATATTGCTATGGGGCACTTTAAATTACACCCCTGATTGTTTCATATGGAAACAGGTTATGTCTAAATTTTTCACTGTTTTTAATGGCTTTTTCTATGGTTTTACAATACAGATGTAGCAAAATTAAACTCAACAGAGATTGACACCTTAATATCCCCTTTACAGATATGATATGCTCAACAGTGTTAATGCACGATTCATTGGTTTGGTTTAGAGATAAAGAGTCTGATACACAAGATGCTCAAGCTGAACTCATCCTCAGGTAACACAAAAAAAACTAATATCATGGTCAAGTTAAACTTTGCTACATCCATAGGAACTGTAATGAAAACATGGGCTGAGTTACTAGAGATGCGGATTTTCTTACATAATCTAAGTACCTTAAAGTCTGTATAAACAGACACTGAAGAGTGATTATGTGCAGATAACTCAACCAATGAATACAGCCAAATGTTCTTATAACTCATGAAACCTATGGCACATTATGATTAGTGAAACACTTAAGCTCTGTTACATATTGTAGGGGTAAGAATAACATTCATTTCTTTGGGTCAAGAGGTGAGGTGTTTGAACCTTGATTAGTGGAGCACGGCATCTCTTTCTGTTTTTAATAATGCTGCATTTTTTCTAGAGTGTCCTTATTATTCTAATTATCAAAACTGGACAAGGTCAGTTTTCCCTTTAGTCCGGGGATCAGATTTCATAATGTTATATATTTTTTTCTGCGAATTCCATAGCACTTATTTTAGATACTCACTATCCAAACCATGGCCGGTTATGATCTCGGTGCATAATTGTCATGATTCTCTCTGGCTTCTGACGTTACTCCGTGGGAGGTCCTTATTATTGTGTTGCTGAATTGCTTTGAAAGCAAATTAAATAGATCAGCGAGTCTTCTCTAATGCAGACTGGGGGATGGACGCAACCAGAGTGTGATACAGTTAACACAGACAGCATGGTATAAAATACACTTACATCAGCAATGATGTTATCTGTTTTTACAATGAGGCAATACCCTTTTCTCATTCTCACACATTTGTTACTTCTCCAAAGATCTTAATGAGTTATTGATATTGTTGTAGTTAGCCGGGCCTAAATCCACTCATTATATATACTTCTTCAGTCCTTGATTCAAGCAGCACATGTTCATAGGCAGCTATCATCTCCCTCTGTTTCATGTATCCCTTCTCTTTGGTTAATATTTCTACCTTAATAATAGTCAATAGCAAAATAAATGATAATAAACAGCTCAAAAGCTATTAAAGGGGTTGTCTCACTACATTCATCTCACCTCAGTCCTGTTTTCTCAGTTTCATTTTTGAAATCAGAGGCGTGTTTACTGGCTACTACTGGCTTGTGTGAGATGAGTGAGGCAGGTCTGTAGTATAGTGCCAACACGGGCAGCCTATCAGGTGAAATCAAACAGGTCTGTAGCTATAGTGACCAACACGGGCAGCCTATCAGGAGAAATCAAACAGGTCTGTAGCTATAGCGACCTAAGAAGCTGATGCAGCTCATACAAGAGGGGATATCTAGGAATAGGTAGGACACTGTTAACCTACACATATTTCAAAGTGACTTTTTTTTGCAAGACCTTTAACATGAAAAGCAATCCTTGTAGCGAGACAACCCCTTTATGGATACACACATATCATAACAGATGTCACGCACAGGTTCCTGAAGAAGCTCCTGTCCTCATGAAAAAAGTGACTTTTGGTTCGCAGGAGCTATTTCTGAGCTTTCTATTTAATGAGTGGCTCTGCATGTATTAGTTATCTTCTTATACATTTTTATTATTTTAGATTGACAATTTAGGGTTTCCGGAACCAGTTACTATCTTTCCATAGATCTATGGTCTCTTTTTACAAATTAAGTCAACATACAATAGTTGCCCTAGAGCCAATTAATACTGTCAGAAGAGGGGCCACTATAGTCATAATGATTAAATAATAATACAGTATTCCAGTATAAACTGCTGAACTCAGAAATGTCTGATTGATTTTACAGATTGCAAATAATCTCATCTAAATAGATGAATTATGGTATATGCAAGCCTGAACTGTATACACAAGGAAGCAATGTTATAAAAATATCATAACTGAGACAAACAACAATTCATAAAATTACTAATAATCCAAATGACTTCATCATTACACCAAAAAACATGAAATCACAAAAAGTTAAAAACAAACTGCAAAGACAATAGCTAGTGCCACATGGTTTAAAAAAGGGTTCCCCTAAGTATTAATGGCCCAAAAAAATTTCATCCAAAATTTTAAAAGCATAACATCGCCTTTTGGGCCCCAAAGAAATTTTTAATAATTTCACAAATTTTTGATCACCCAAAAAAGTAAAAAAAAAAAAACAAGAAAGAGAGACCCCAAAGAAAAAGGCGAGTGCAAAGCATGTGGGAAAACAGGGACAGTAGCTGGGAATTGACTTCACTAGTGGGCCCTAAGGATCAACTGCAAAGGTGAGCCCCAAGATTCAACACTACTGGTGGGGGCCCCTTTTTTTTGGGGTGGGACGGGGTGGTCCCCCCCAATTTAACTCCATTGGTGGGCTCTAAGAATCAACTGCCACAAATTCAGAGGCTTTTTTAAATTTTATCTGGCCCAACTTTAAAAAAAAGGGTTTTGCCCGGGAAACCCCAAGGTTTGCTCGGGGAACATTTAAATAGTGATTTCCCGCCTCAGTTTTGGACTTGGATGCCTTCACTTGGTGCCTTACACTCCCAAATTTTTTTGGGGGAAAATGGGACATGTTTGGCAAAACCCGGTTTTAACCCCGACGTATTGCCCTGTTGGGCCCGTCGTTCGGGGAGCATTTTAAAATAGCCAAAAGATTTTTTTTTTTTTTAAAAAGCATTTCCCCATTTGCAAAGGGGTATATTATAGAGCAGGAGGAGCTGAGCAGATTGTTTATATTTTTGGGTTTTTTTTGGGGCAAATTTTAGAAGGAAATTGTAATTTAAATTTATTAAAAATTTTGGGTTATTTGGGGGAAAAAAGTCCCAGTAGGCCCGTCTTATTTGTAATTGTTTAACCTTCCCTTTTATCAGTTTCGCATGCAGAGATGGCTGTCAATCATGATGACACCGCTTTTCTGGAATCCCTTAAACCCAAAAAAAAAGCAGAAAATTAAAAAAAAAAGACAAAAACTATTTTATTTAAAAAATTTCCTATAAAAAATTATATAATCCCGTTTAGCCCCTCCCGACTCATTTTCCCCCCAAAACAGTTAAGCCAAAAACGCTCTGCTCTTTCATGATGAGGGGAAAACCCCAAACGGCGTTTGTAGATGGCCCAAAATTGGCTTGGGCAATTATTCCCTTTTTTTCTTCTCAAAGTTCAGGAATCAGAAGTAAATTTAGGAAATTTTTTACAAACCAAAGGGGGGCGCAGTGGGTTTACAGCCCTTTCCATAATCCTTGTGATATGCAGATGCTTTGTAATGGGCCAAAAAGGCAATCAAAACACTACACCCCCAATGGAACTGGTGGGCCCCAAAGGGGAAAGTTTCCCCCTTTTCCCCAGCCATCCTGTGGGTTTTATTTTCAAAGTTTTTTCATTTAAGGGTTTCCCCTTTTTAAGTAAATTTAAATAAGAGTTTTTTTAAAACAACTTATTTTTGGGGGGCATTTCGCCGCTTTTTGGGACGAAATTTCGCCCCCCCAATTACGGTAATTCCCCTAGCCCTCAAGAGAGGGCGGGGGAAACTGCCCAAAAGGGTGCCGGCCCCCCCCCCTCAGGAGCACGCGCTGTCAGCAAAGAGCTCCGGGACAAACGATGTTTTCGTAAGTATTTGCGCTGCAAAAACTTTGTTGTTTAACATTTCCTTTTAAGACAAAAACAAGTGCAAGAAATTAAATGAGTGACAAACTGGTACAGAAGGAGAGAGGCTCCTGCCCATGAGGGCTTGCTATATACATTTGTCCAAATAAACCTGTACAACTAAGTTTGGTAAAGAAATGTGTATTTTGGTTAAGGGTTTACAATATGTAATTGGGGGCGGTACGGGGGTGGGGTGGCCCGCTGGGGGGGCCCTTGACATTCATTACTTTGTTTTCCCCGTATTAAAATTAAAGCCTGAAAACGTAAATACATCAATTGTAAGAGCGGGGGAGGGGAAGGGGGGGTTCCCCAAAGAGGACTATGGATTACCTTTAAATTTTTGGGGCGCCTCTCGTCTTATTACATTGAAAAAAGCCCGCCCCAAAAGTGCGCCAAAAATTTCCGGTGTGAAAATACCCCTTTCTGTGAAAATTTTTTATCGAATTTTTGAAGGGAACGGGCCCGCTTTTTTTATAATGAAAAAAAGAAACCATGTAACTCCCCATTCAATAAGGAAAGACTTTTTTTTCCAGGAAAAATCCAACACCCTCTTTGGGTACCAATTTCCGTGTATTTGGGAAAATTAATAGATCCCGTATCAATTATGCAGCATTTAAAGGGTTCAAATTAAATTTTAAACCTTTTTTGTGGTCCTTTAGGGTTTTTGAGAGTCGTCCTTTGACTAGGAAGCCTGCAGTTAGCCTAAAGGGTTAAAAATTTGATTTATTGTTTTGGGAAAATCTTTTAACATTCTGTGAGCTCCGAGGGCGTTAAAGTAGCCCTGTTATTAGAGACGCATGACAAACCAAAGGGGAACTAAGGACAAATTTTGATTCTTTAATTTAAAATAGCTTCTGGCTAGATTATTGAAAATGCAGTTTATTGTTCGAAGAGAAATATGATAAAAATGATGGGGGAAAATCTGTTTTAAATGTTCGGTAAATTAATTTGTAAACATATTCCAAAATTTTAGCTGCTAATTTTTTGGTTTTTTTGGGATTAGTGAAATTTCAAAAATTTAGAGAACAAAAGGGGAAGATTTATTAAAAGTGGTTTTAAAAAGGGAAACCCGTTTGGTGAGTTTTGGGGTAAACCCGAGAGGAGGATATTAGTTTTATCTCTGTGATACATAGGAAATTTGAAGATTTTGATGTTATAATTTCTCAGTAAGAAACAGAAAAAAAAACTTAAAAGGGGAAAATGAAGAATAACTGGGCCCACCCCGAAAAAAACAAAAGATAAAAAAGTTAAATATGTACAAACACAATTCTATCCTTTTTATAAACACCCTATATATCACAGAAACTCAGTTTTTCTCCTTAATATAAACCCCATATATCACAGGCCCCAGCTTCTTTCTATCATATAACCCTATTTTCACAGAGCCGCTTCTCTACTTATCATTTTAACCCTATATAAACAAAGAGCTCAGCTTTTCTCCTTTTGTTTTATATAACCCTATATATCACAAGGGTCAGCTTTCCTCTTTTTCAAACAAATAAAACCCTATATCACAGAGCTCAGCTTCTCTCCTCTAATATAACCCTATATATTTACAGAGCTCAGCTTCTCTTTCTCTTTCATTTTAAACCCCATATTTCAAACAGTCAGCTTCCTTTTCCCTATCATATAACCCTATATATAAAAGAGCCGAATTTCTACTCTATAAAAAACTATATCACAGAGCTCACTTCTCTCCCTTATCATATAACCCTATATATCACCCGAGCTCAGCTTTTCTACTCTATTTATTTTCACAAAATTTACAGGCTCAGCTTCTCTCCCTTTTCATGATAACCCAATAAATCACAGGGGCTCAGCTTTTCTCCTTTTAAACATATAACCCAAAATAACACAGGCTTTAGGGTTCTTCCACTGTCATAAAAACCCAATTTATTCGACAGGCTCACTTCTCTCCTCTTTTCATATTAAAAACAGAGCCAGCTTCTCTCCTCAAACATATAAACCTTTTTTATCACAAAAGCTTTAGCTTTTCTCCCCCCTATCAAATAACCCTATAAAATACAAAAGTCCCGCTTCTCTCCCTTTTTATCAAATTTTCCCAATAAATCACAGACTCAGCTTCTCTCCCCCCTTTTCATATAACCCTAATTTTAACAGAGCTCACTTCTCTACTCTAAACATAAAACATATCAAAAGAGCTCAGCTTCTCTCCCCTTTTCTTTTAACCCAAAATATCACAGACTATTTTTCCCCTATCAAATCCCCTATTTTTACAGAGCTCAGCTTTTTCTCCTCTATCATTTTAAAACCCCTTTTATCACAGAGCTCAGCTTCTTCCCTATCAAAACCCTATATATCACAGAGCTCAGCTTTTCTCCCTTCATAAACCCAATATTTCAAAAGGCTAAACTTTCTTCTCTCTATCATTTTAAACCTTTTATATCACAGAGCCAGCTTCTTCCCCCTATCTATAACCCTATATATAACCCGACTAGCTTCTCTTCTTTTTTCATAAACACTATATATCCAGAGCTCAGGGTTCTCTTTCTATCTTTTTTTAAAAAATTTTTATACCAGGCTCAGTCCTTTTTCTCTAACCAAAAAACTAATTATTCCCCAGAGTCAGCTCCTTTTCCTCTATTTATAAAACCCCATAAAACACAGAGCTACCCCTTTCCCCTTTTCAAATTTAAAACCATTTTATCACAGAAATTTACTTTCCCCCCCTATCAATATAACCCCATATATTTACGAGACCACTCCTTTCTCTTTTTAAATTTAAAACCCTTTTTTAATTTCACCCCAACTTTAGCGTCTAAACCCCTTTTTTTTATCACCCTAAATATCACATAGCTCAGCTTCTCTCCTTTTATCTTTTTAACCCTATAATCACAGAGCTCAGTCCCCTCCTTTCCCTAAAATAAACCCCATATATTTCCCGATTTCACCTTTTTCTCCCCCTATCACCCTTAAATCCCATAATCACAGAGCTCAGCTTTCTCCCCCTAAACATATAAACCTATATAACACAGAGTCAGTTCTCTCCCCTATCCAAAATACCCTTATATCACAGAGCTCGTTTCTTCCCCCCCTTTCTTTAACCCTATATATCCAGAGCTCACTTTTCTCCTCTATCATAAAAACCCAATTTTATCCCCCCCCCAGAGCTTT
Organism: Phyllomedusa bahiana; assembly: GCA_025379985.1. Classification (NCBI taxonomy): domain Eukaryota; kingdom Metazoa; phylum Chordata; class Amphibia; order Anura; family Hylidae; genus Phyllomedusa; species Phyllomedusa bahiana. Next base: position 40,078 of record JAODAL010020726.1, read on the forward strand.
AGCTTTCTCCCCTTATCATATAACACAAAAGCTCAGCTTCCTCCTCTATCATATTTAAACCCAAAATAACAGAGAGGCTCGCTCCCCTTTTTTATCAATAACACTTTTATATCAAAGAGCTCAGGGTCCTCTCCTCTAATTTTTAAAACCCTATATATAACAAAGGGTCATTCTATCCTCTTTTTTTATCACCCTATATATCCAAGCCAGCTCCCTCTCCTCCATAAAAAAAACCCTATATATCACAGAGCTAAAACTTCTCTCCCTCTAAACACATAACTCTATATAAAAACATAAAGCTCAGCTTCCCCCCTCTTTCATAAAAAAAATATATACAAGGGTTCAGCTTCTCTCCCTCTATCATATAAAAACCCATATATCCCTTGTTCAGCTTCTCTCCCCTATCATATAACCCTATATATCCCCAGAGCTAATTTCCCCTCCCCTAACAAATAAAACCCATATATCCCCAGGGTTAAACTTCCTCCCCTTATCATATAAAACCAAAATTTTCACATTGTTCAGTTCTCTCCCCCTATCAAAAAAAAAAAAAATTAAAAAAACCCCAAAATAAACACAGAGCTCAAAACCCCCCTTTTCTCCCTCTATCATATAAACCTATATATCACAGGGTTCCCCTTCTTTTCCCCCTATCATATAACCCCAAACTAAAAGAGCTCAGCTTCCCCTCCTCTTTTCATAAAAACCCTTATATCACAGAGTCCTTTTTTCCTCATCAATAACCCCAAAATTTTCACAGAGCTTAGCTTCTTCTCTTTATCACATAACTTTTATATCCGGCCAGCTTCTCCCTCTATCATATTTAAACCCCATTTTAAAACCCCAGAGCTCAGCTTCTCTTCCCTTAAAAATTAACCCCAAAAATACAGAGCCAAATCCTCTCTCTCTAAACCTATTAAACCCCATAATCACAGAGCTCAGCTTCTCTTTCTTTCATATAAACCCCATTTTATCACAGAGCTCAGCTTTTCTCCCCCTTTTTCATATAAAACCCTATATAAACCCCAGACTCAGCTTTTCTCCCTCTTTCATAAAAACCCCATATTTTCACCCAAACTTTCCCTTTTTCTTCCCTCTATCAAAATAACCCTATATAAAACCCCGACTCAGCTTCCCCTCCCTCAAACAAATAACCCTTTTATATCACAAAAGTCAGCCTTTTTCTGCTCTATAAATAAAACCCTTTTTATCCCCAGGGGTTAGCTTTTTCCCCCCCCCATAAAACATCCTGCCCCCAGATTGGGGACATAAACCCCTGGGCAGGTTCCCCTTTAAAAAAAAATCAAAACCCAAAACAAGAAAACTGGGCTAAAAAAAGTGGGTTTAAATTTTATCCCCAGGGGCGCACGGCATTTGTAAAAAATTTACACATTTTTCCAGTTTAAAAAAACCCCCTTCCCCCATAAGGGCCGTTTTGGATACCCCCCTAGCGGGAAGTGACTTCCCCCCCAAAAAAATGGGTATGCATCCCCTGGCGATGCGCGGGCTTGCGGGCGAGCCACGCGGTTCAAAAAACATGGGACCGGGGGGTTAAAAAATTACCGTTTGGTTTTCATGCCCCTCACCCCCGGCGGAGTGACTCCGGCCGGGGGTTGATTAACCGCTTCATTACCGCGCCTGTCAGGTTGCGATAAAAAAAGGCAGGCAGGGGGGTGAGCTCCCTGTCCCCGTGACCCAGGGGCTGCCACACGAAGTGCGGCAACCGACCCCCCGTTGATGATCCCCAGAAGAGTGCCTTTTCACTTCCCGGGGGTCACTTTTGATCCCCCTCCCCCGCAATGCATTGTGGGCATGGTGACGGCGTTGAAAATGGCGACCATACACAGAAAAATACTGTGCACTGGTTACCTTCTAACCGCAATTGATGATTGCTGTTAGAAAAAAGTGGAAAAAAAATTTGAAAAAAGTAAAAATAATGTAAAAAAGTGAAAAAAAAAAGTTAAAAACACAAAAAAAAAATAAAAAACACGTAACCGCCCTTTTCCCCTTTACAAACCCCAATCGCCCCAAAAAAAGATCAAAAATAAAAAAATTTTACCCAAATTTGGATCGCTGCGTGCGTAACGACCCACCTAAAAATTTGTCATTTAATTAACCCCCCGTGGTGCCGCCGTAAAAAAAAAAAAAAGAAAAAAAAACATCACAAAAATTGGGGCGATTTTTGTAATCTCAGCAAAAAAATTGGAAAAAAAAAAAGCGGACAAAAAATCATATAAACGCCCAAAAGTTGTAAAATTAAAAACTTGAGTTCACCCGCAAAAAAAGCCCTTTAAAACATTCTAAATACAGAAAAATAAAAAAAAGTTATTTTTTCAGAAAACGCGATGAAAAATTCATTTAAACAAATAAAAAAATTTTTTTTTTTTTTTTAAAGTTTTTCAAAATTTTAAAAAAAACTTTAAAAAAATAGGGTTCCCGCTTGTATCACCCAGAGAGAAGGCAAGGGTTTTCAGGTACTGCCGGTGGCGTTTTGTTAAAAAAAAAAAAAATACTAGTATTTTCTTCACCCTCCCCTTTAAAAAAAACGGTTTTTAAAACTGATCAAAAAGTCTTGTCCCCCCCGAAAAAAAATGATACCTAAAAAAAATCAACTCTTCCCGCAAAAAACAAGCCCTACACGCTTGTACACAGAAAAAAAAAAAAAAATTTATGGCTCTCAGACATGGGTAAAAAAAAAAAACGTTTTTTTCCTTTTTGATAAAGGGGTTTTTATTTGTTTTAAAAGCAGAAAAAAAACTTTAAAAAAAAAAAAACAAATTTGGTAATGCTGTAATTGTATCGACCTGCTGAGTAATACTAGTTTGTAGTTATACTGCACCGGTGCCGTTTTTTAAAAAAAATAAAAATAAAAAACACAAAACCAGGAATGCTGTATTTTGTTCAAAATGCCTCAAAAAAAACCTTAATAAAAAGTGATCAAAGCGGGCCAATGCCCCCAAAAAAGGGGGTACTTATAAAAAACGTCAACTCTCCCAAAAAAAAAAGCCCAGAATCGTCGTATACAGAAAAATAAAAACGTTATGGCTATCAGAAAAAAAAAACAACATAAAAAACGCATTTTTTTTTTAGACCATTTCTATTTGTAAAAAGTAAAAAATAACATAAAAAAAAAAATAATTAAAAAATTTTCCATTCAATTGTACCGACCCCCTAGTAAAATTTTCCGTCTTTATATGCACGGCGAAGCTGTAAAATTGAACCCAAAAAACAATGGCGGGTTGCGTTTCCCCTCATTTTCGGGGCCCAATGAAAAAAAAAAAAATTGTAACACCCGTCACCAAAAAAGTACAATATACCCCTTTGATAAATCTTGAGGCGTGCTGAAACCAAAATGGGGGATTTTGAAGGTTTCACCTGTTCTGGTACTTTGGGGACTTTGTAAATGCGACTTGGCCCCCCCAAAATTGCGTTCCAAAACCAAATAGGCTCCTCCTTGTTGCCCCGCCTTCGCCCAAACGCATTTTTAACCCCCATGTAAGGTTTGCCGAATTAGAAGAAATTGGTACAAGGTTTTGGTGCTTTTTTATCAGGATTTCCCTTTTAAAAATTAAAACTTTTCAGTAAATTTCAGATTATTGGGAAAAAATTTTTTTTTTTATTTTCACGCCTAACGCTAAAAATTTTTTTTTGATCCCTGTGGGGTCGATAACTCCTCACCCCCCGGGTATATTCCCTAATCGGTTTTTTGGGAGTTTTTTAATATGGGGGATTTTTTGGGGAGTTTATTAAGTTTTAACACCTTAGGGTGTCCGCAAAACTGAAAAGATCCCTAAATAAAACGTAAAAAAGAGACCCCAGAGTCCAGTAGGGGTCCTCCTATTTGGGGTTGTGGTTGAGCCAATAAAAGCCTAGGGGCCACAATGGGATATCACTGAAAACGGGAAGGGGAAACTGGGGGAAACAATATTAAGTTGCATTTCCTGAACACATCACCTATTCTTTTGAATAAGTTTTAAAAAATTTAAAATTTTGCAAAAAAAATTTAAAAATTTTAAATTTTACTTCCACTTTGCTTTAATTCCCGTGAAACACCTAATGGGGTTTAAAAAACTTCCCAAATGGGTTTTGAATACTTTAAGGGGGGTAGTTTCTTAGATGAGGTCACTTTTTGGGGGGTTTAAAATAAGGGCAAACAAAATCATTTGAATGACGGTCCCTAAAAATGTATATTTTAATTTTGTTGAAAAATTTTAAAATTACTCTAAAATTTTTAAGCCCCTAATGTCAAAAAAAAAAAAAACATTTAAAAAAAAGATGCCCAAAAAACAGCAGACATATGGTAGATGTAGTTATTAACTATTTTAGTGGATAACTATCTGTCTTTTCATGCGAAATTTTTTAAGTTTAAAATTGGGAAGTTTTAAAATTTTTCCGAAATCTTTTTTTTTTCACAAATAAACAACTTTTGGACCCAAAATTTTTTTACTATCTTAAAGCACAATGTTTTCACGAGAAAACAACTTGAATCCAGGATAGGTTAAAATTAAAAAAATTAATCTACATAAAGGGACACATACAGATTTAAAAATGGTTGTAAAAGGGGGCCAAAACTGGCTCCGGCGGTAAGGGGTTAAGAAAGTCACACACCTGTTTATAGATACGGAAAAATCTTTTGCTTGAAGCAGAAACTTTCTTAAACAGCAGAAGTTACAATTTTAGTTCACTGGTCTTAATAAATCTGCCCTAAATGCTGCTTTTGAGCTTTTAAAACTAGTACTACTTAGAATTCTTATTAATAGCTGTAGGGGTATCAAGTATTTTATTTATCACGAATGGCTGAATAAACCAAACTATCTCCAATATTACATAACAAAAAAAAGAAAAAAATTGTGCTTACCGTTTGTTGAACTCTCAAGGTAGATCCCTGAATGTCCAAACAGTGCCTTGGAAGAGCTGTCTGTCAGACACAGGCAATGCAAATAGCTAAATTCAAAAGGTTCTAAACATATCCTTTAATCCATATTACATTAAAATAAGTTCAGGGCTCTCACAACCCTGAACTCACGAGTAAGAGCGTTTGTGGCTCGAAAAGCATCAGATGGTTGGGAGAACCCTGAACTTACTTTAATGTAATATGGATTAAAGGATATGTTTTAATTATTCGGTGCTGGAGGCTTTTGGAACCTTTTGAATTAAGCTCCAATATTAGGTGACCCTCCCCCCTTAGCAGCCATATGATATACACCTTGTTTTCAGCCAGTTCATTTTAATCACAGAGGCATAATTATCTTGACATCATCTTTTGGATCATTCTTCTTACTTCCCCTTCCTTTATGCTTAGCAAGGACCTTTTGGATTTAGGGATCAATATCAGAAATCATGATACTTTTAATGCTTACAAAAGCCAAGCTGTTTATGTGTATATAGTCATTGAGGATTACCAGACTTATGGTTAATAGTTATATATTATAAAATAATTATATAAAGCCTGGGTCATCTGTGTCAGAGGTTTCCTTTGGAGTCTCTGTTGCATATTTCATCAAAAATTATGGAAAAAAATAGTTAAGCTGCGGCATAATTTTTTGGTGTTAAAAAATGGACACTATGACAGAAACCCGATGGACCCCCACCTTCGTCATTGGGGTCCGTTGGGCACTGTTGGTGTCTGTTGCAAAATGGATATGGTTTCACCTCTGCAATGGAAGTTTTCGAAAGGAACCTCCAACCGGCCCTAAAACAACAAGTCAACTATCTGTCTATATATCTATCTATCTATCCATCCATCCATCCGTATCTATCTATCTATCCATCTGTATTTATCTATGTAGAATACTAATGAGCTTTCTAATTTATATGTGTGATTTCAATGCAACAAAAAATGCTGTAGAACATTGCAGATAAACCTTTCCAGAGCCGAAATTTCAAATATAATATTCATTTAGGATGTTATTGTGAACAAACCTACAAAGCAATTGTCATAGCGAATTATGTGAGCAGACATTAGTGTTACCTTTATGAGCTTCATTAACCAAGGCATATAAGAGGCATTTCATTCTTCAATAGGTGTTTATTCTGCCAGAGCCAAAATTATTACATAGTATTTAACTTTTACACTAAAAATGGCTTAGAAGTCTTAGATCACTTAGAAGTCTTTGTGAAAAGCTTCTAGCCAAATGGCAATGAAGCATGCAAACTCTTAGTTTGTATGTGACCATGTTCCATTTCATGTGCTTCTGGCTTGCTGCCTAGATTTGTGCCCACCAATCCCCTTGGCAAGTTGCTGGCTTCTTGCCCAACATAATGTAACAAAATTGTCTGTCCTGCTTTTAACATATACTGACTAAGGCTCTTCCAGATTATATTCATGTTTTGGCCGCTTTAGTTGCCAGCTGTTGAATATTCTATAAAATATAATCATAAAGTTGAATGAGCAGAGATAAGGTGCATTGATGGCAGGAATAGAGAGGAGCTGCACTTTGATGTTTATGACAAGGCCTAAATATGTCCACATGGACAGTGTTTAGGAAATGATGTGTTTTGAAACATTACAGTTTTGTTTTAAGATAAACCTTGAATTAAGTCGCTAAAATAATAGTATGGTATGCTATAAGTAATAAATGTGCCTGGACTACAACTTTTTCCAAAATTCATAGACGTGTTTTTTTTAGATATAGTTTTCTGCAGATGAAAATAGCAATATTAATTTACAGTGTCTCCAAACATTTTCTACCACTTTGAGATTTGATATGCATTAAATTTTTTTAAAAATAACTGAGCTTCTGGGAAACAGCATTTGCTCAACATTTTGTACTAATCAGTTAAATTGCTAAGTAATAACTTTAACATAATTATAAATATACTTCAATACAATTATACAATATTAACTGTTTTGTAGTACATCTAAATAAAATGGAAAAGAGTCATTATATTGTATTAAGAACATATTAAAAATATAAACAAATTCTACAATGTAGGTAAACTGGTATCAAGAATTTAAATAATATATGTTGCACCATTAGTGGTGTTGTGCCAACTTCAACAATGCCTATAGGCTTTACATGAGACTAATGCTAACCTCTAAGATTGAGCACTATTCTTGGAAATGTAGTGTCATTGTAATTGATGCCTGTAGTTTTTTCATGAGACTGTTGCTAACCTCTAGGACTGAACACCATTCTTGGTAAGAAAAAAATAGTGCCATTTTCAGTGGTGCCTCTAGGCTATTGCTAAGCTCTAAGACTAAGCACTATTCCTGAAAACACAGTACCATTCCTAATGATGTCTGTAGGCTTTTTATAAGACTATGGCTAACCTCGAAGACTGAGCACCATTCTCGGTAAGAAAAAAAAATGGTACCATTTTCAGTGTTGCCTGAAGGCTATGGCTAAGCTCTAAGAATAAGCATTCCTGAAAATGTAGTACCACACTTGTTGATGTCTGTAGGCTTTTCATGAGACTATGGCTAACCTCCAAGACTGAGCACCAGTCTTGGAAACATGGTCCCTTTCCCAGTGGTATCTGTAAGCCTTCCACAAGCCTATTGATGCCTGTAGGTTTTCCATGGTACCACTGCTAACCTTAAAAACTAAGCTAAAACTAAGCATCATCTATAGAAATATAGTGCCATTCCGCATGATACTTGTAGGCTTTTTGTGAGACTATTGCTAACCTCAGAGACTGAACACCACTCTTGGAAATGTGATGTCTATAGGCTTCCATGAAGCTATTGGTAAGCCCTTAGACTGAGCACTGTTCTTAGAAATATGATTTCATTGCCCACTATGCCTCTTGGCTTTCCTGAGACTTTTCCTAAGCCCTATGGTTGGGAATAATTTTTGGAAACATGGTGCCATTGACAATTATGCCTGTAGACTATCCATTATACTATTGCTATGCTCCAAGACCCAACATCGCATTGTGCTTACAAGGCCTCAAAATCTGTACACATGAAAAAATCTTCTATAAGAATGAGGGGGATTTCAGACTGATGTCTAGGAAACCTGTTTTTCTTCCATTATTAGTCTTCTAACAAAGGAATGGATCCAAATATAAAAAAGAAGGGAAGTATTCCCAAATGTGACAATGGCATTACTTTTGAGCATTTCACTGACAGAAAACAGGCTTGTATCATTCTTGTATAAGACTAGGTGCATACCACATTCAGCTATTACATTTGGGGGCACCATTAGAAATAGTCCCACAGAGTTGTGCTCCAGATGTATACAACTATATACCTTTTCAGTTGCATATGCCTGGTAATGACTCCAATAAAAAAAATGTATACTTGTTTCTTTATATGGCTGGAAAAAGTGTTATTGACTTTTTAGGACACTGTTTTAATCAATGTTTAAATTTTAAGTACGTTGGGAACTTTGGCATATACAGGTATATGCAGTATGTTGGGAGATCTTTATAGCACATACAATTCACCAAACAGTCATAGTGAGGATTCAGTCTTAGAAGGGTATTCCCATCAGCATCTTTTTTCTGCTTGGCAAAGTCTTTTCCAGCCAGAGAGAAGGGAGAACTTACCATATGTACACAGCTTTCTTTGGGAGTTTCATTGTATACAGGTGAATGGAGAAAGCTGCACATGCATGGCCAGCTCTCTGTTCCCTGTGGCCAGTACAAACTCAGGCCAAGCAGGGAAAATGCAGATGGGAATACCTCCTGAATACATCACATCATGTTTAAAGTATCTTCAGTGAGGCCCTGGTTTGAGGTAAAATGTCAACTGAGCACATTGATTGTGAATGAACTGAAGAACTTTATACAATAAAGACTGTTGTCTTTTCTGATATGCATAGACTATGGAGACAGTTGTAATCCAATCCAGTGGTAACTTTGCTTAGAGCCAGTTTTGTGTTGTGTGAGGCATGATATATGTAATTAATGTTGGGGGTTGTTCATAGGGCATTATACTCTACATCTGGTATGCATTGGGGTACCATGAGAAAAGGCACCCCAAAGGATAGTGGGCTATAACCACTGCTGCCCCATAGAGATCAATAGGGTGAACAGAGTCCGATTTGGACTATGTTTGCACTATTTGCCAGCAGTATACATTTTATGTGTGGAAGTGAACAGCTCCTAATGTTGATGTAAGTAAAAGCACTTGACCGGTGAAGTCAATCAGCAGCCGCAGTGGTGACGTCTCAGTTCAGAAGCTAAGTAGAGGTGAACAGAATATCTGTAAACCTAGGACTGAAATGGAGGAGCAGGGGAAGGTAAGTATAGGCATTTTTTTGGCACAGGCAGCTTACTATTTAGTTTGTATTCGAACAGGACAACTACCTTAATGTTATTCACTTTGGTATATTTTAATGTTATAGCTGATCAGTGTTGTCACAATTGAACCAGTCTGCTCTGAGTAATTGATGAAGATAAACATAGAAGGTGATAGGTTGTTTATGAAGCTGAACTTTCAAGTAACTTTTCAGGTGTGTGCCTGAGAAGTAACACCATTATATAACCTCATGTAACCTGTTTCATCAGTTTAAGCCTTCTGCATTTACTATCTCTAATTTTAGTTGTCCCTAGCTGATAAGTAGAGACTAGCTTCTATGATGTCTTTTATGCACCCCTAAATATGTCTGTGGCACACCCACAGAAGTGGCAGCAGCATTAAGGACATTATACAGCAGTACTGAGTAACATCAGCTTTTAGCTATGTCTCTGCTTCTGTGATTTTTTCCAATAACCTCTCCCCTTTGCCCCGCTTGCTCCCTTTTCCAGACTTAATAGTCAGCTTCCAACCTGATCCTAAAAGGGGTATTCCCATAACTCACTCTGGTGACATATTGATAGGATATGCCATCAACTTATGACATGTGTGGGTGCCACCTCTAGGACCTTCACCTATCTCAAGAGTGTGCACCATAACCTTTTCCTTTTGAATGGAGAGGTGGTGGGGGGCTCTCCCATTACTGTCAATGGGCATACTGAGTCCAGCCATGTGACATCTATCACACATTGATGGTGTATCCTATCAATATGCCATTAATGTGTGTGGTGGGAATGCCCCTTTAAGTGAACTGCTTAATTTGAAAGCAGATTTCAGCTTTTCATTTTCTAGAGTGAATGATGAGTCTATAAGGTTGGAGGAAGGAGGGAAGGAGCATAAGTGGAGAAAGATGCATTTTTTTTAATAAGAGATAGTACAAAGTTGTTCAGATTTGCTTGTTCCATTGATTTATACAAAGTTTGTTGAAAAATGAGTGGCCATTTCCAGATCTATTTTTTCTGTGATTAGACTACACAGGTCTGACCAGGTAACATCCCACGTAAACACGATGACAGTCTTACCTCTTTTTACTTCTTCTCTAGTAATAGTTCCTTTCTCTCCTCATCATGTCACATCAGCAGTTATGCAGATTCGGGCTGAGACTTCACGGCGTGATATTTGTACAGATTTATCACACATGCTCTAATAACCTGCCCACTCCCTATGAGACTAACAGCAGGGCTTTAAATACCTTAATTAGCTGCTTTATATTATGTAGATCTGGGACTGTTTTCTGATGAATAATAGTAATGGAAATGGAAAAAAATGACATAGCATTAAAGACAAATGCAACAAATTGCAATGTTCCATACTGTGATAAAATGTTTCTCTTTTTTGTGTGTGTGCCCTACATAATTTTAAACTCACAAAGCCCTTTGGGATAGCGAGTCAATAAAGCATGGAAATGGCTGTACGGTGTTGTGCAACACTTTAACTACAGTAGTTTAAGTAGTCTCAAGTCATTACCCCAGTTTAGGGAGGAGAATTGAATTTAACTCGGCTAACCTTGTACTTTATAGACTTAACACTTTTAGTTAACAAAGCACAAGAATGTAACATCCATAATCCATAGAGTTTATAGGACAAATATTTCTATTCACAATATTGTCATATTGCAGATTTTCTTATTTTACATCAGGGAAACCAGAATTCAGACACCCAACAAATTTGACCTAAACACATCAGTATATTATATATCAGTGTCATGCAGTTCATGACAAGGCACCCAAAGAAATATGTGGGGTCATATTTTACCTTTTCTACCATACCTACAATTATATACAGAACCACATTAAAATTCATGGCATATTCTAACGCATGCCCAATTATGGAGCTATTCTTATTAGGGTTATTAACTAAAGGGGATTTTTCTTTTTAAATTTTAAGCTGCTTCTACACAATAAGACAAAATAATACATGCTTACCTTGTACTTACCAGCGTTCCAGCGCCGCAGCTGCCGGTTGTCTCCCTCCGGTGTCTGTTTACATCCTTTTCCTGTTAGAGGCACATGACTGCTACAGCGGCTTTAGCATTCATGTGCTATTCCTCGACATCATTGCTTGCAAGTCATTCGCTTCTGAGCAGAGGATATAAGTAGACACTGGGGGGGGCCTTTGTCAGCTGCAGGGCTGGAACAGTGGTAAGCAGGGCCGAGAGAGTGCAGAGGTAGGGGACCACCTAAGGCGCCACCTAATGCCTGTCAGGCAGATGGTGCATAGAAGGTATGTAGTAGGATCATTGTGCTCACACCATACATGGTTAGTTACAGACTATGAAACTGAAACCACCCAAAAAAGATGGCACAATAGTGTTTTAACCTACCCACAGAGGACACAGGCCCTGTGCACCTAGTTCAGGCCAGACATTTCAATTTTCCCTCGGGCGGACACCATTTGCCCTATTTGCCTAAGGTATCAAAATGCCTTGTACCGGCCCAGGTGGTAAGTATAATGGTAAGTGTGCATTTTTTTTTTTTTTTTTTGCTGTATTATGCAGCAGCAAATTTAAATTTAAAAAAGAATTACTTTTGTAAGAAAATGTATAATTATGTGAGGCTTGATAGCCCCTTTAATAATAGCACAGATTTCTTTATGCACCTTTCTTATGGACTTTATGCCCCAGATCCAAAGCACGCTAATGTGTATAGAGTCAAAGTGATATACACTACTCACAAAACATTAGGGATATTTGGCTTCTAATTGAAATTTCAGGATGAACATAAACTTTATTGAATTTTTTAAAATGCACTAAATGAGACCATCTCTTCGCTTTACATTGTACATGTCCAACTGTTCAGTGTTTCATTACTTTATGCAAAATTTGCTGATCTCTAACAAAGAGCAAAATTCACAACAGGCGTTTGATCCCTGGATCGCCCAATACATTTAGGGGATCAATTTGAATTTGAGATTTAAACAATCCTCTTCATCATGCTGTTCACATTTTGATAACATAAGACCAAGACGACACCTAACAATCATCAGTACTTCACCATTACAAGGTTTGAAGCAGGATGCTCCCAGACGGAAGTGGCCACTGAGCTTAGAGTGTCACAGATTGTCATCAGCAGGTTGCAAAAGATATACGAAGAGACTGAATGAGTCACAGAAAGGCAAAGCAGTAGACTTCCTTTGGCTCCATCACACACTGATGACCACCACTTCGTTGTAAACAATGCCTTGCCGAACTGGGTGCTGAATGCCTCACCACTTCAGACCATTCTTGACCATTTACATCAGCATGATCTGTGTGCTAAATGACCGATAATGGTAACTGACCACCCCACCAGGCACAGGCGTCATTGTCTTGCATGCGCCAGGGAGCAACTATTTTGGATGAGGGCCCAGTCATGAAAGTCGATTCACTCTAAGCAGAAATGATGGCTGCCAACGATGCTGGAGACGTGAAGGAGAGTGCTACGTATCAGCCACAGATAAGTCTTTGGTGATGGCAGTGTTATGGTGTGGGCAGGTGTGTCTACTCAATACAGAACTGCTCTACACTTTGTGAATAGCACAGTGACAAGCCTCTACTACTTGGATAACATCATTAATCCAGTCATTGTGCCTCTGCATAAACAACAAAGATGTAATTCCATCTTCATGGACAACAATGCTCTAGCTCATCGAGGTCGCATCAATAGGGAACGGCTGTTGGAGACTAGGGTAACTCAAATGGAAAGCCCTACACTTTCTCCAGACCTGAACCCTCTGGAAAACCTGTGGGATCAGCTGAGTTGCCATGTAGAAGCTCTATAATCTTGTAACTCTGTATCCCTGAACCTCAATGACCTGTGGGGAGCCCTTCAAGAAGAGTGGGGTGCCTTAGCAGTCAATAACTCGACTTGTGAACAGCATCAGGTGTCATTGTCAAGCTGTAATAGAAACATTGACATTTTTTGATTGTGTATGTTTGTCCTCCACTGTTGTTGGATTTTGTTTAATTGAATTGTTTGAGATGAGAAAATTAACATTGCATGTTAGGACCTAAATAGCCTACTTTCAGGATAAGATATAGCTGTAGAGTGGTGAAATGTTTACGTTTCCATAAATTTCACCCGAAATCCAAATATCCCTAACTTTTTGTGAGCAATGTAGGTTAGAAGGGCATTAATTAATGGAGAAATCTGTAGGAACTCCCATTCCTTGAGTTGATGAGAAACATGAGTGCTAAGTTTACAAAAATCCTAATTGGAAAATGCAGATATAATTAAATGAATTAAACTTTAGGCAGTCTGTGTGACTCAACTCTTCCCATGAACCCATTTACCACTTCACTGATTACTATAATGCATATTAATATGTTTTCTTATTAATATCTCTGCGTTTTCACTCTTTTGCTTTCTAATTTAATGTGTAGAATTGTGTTGTTTCCCTTTTTACTGTTATTTTGTATCCCTGCTAATTTTTTGGCACATAGTGAGCTTTCTGTTTAGTTCATTGCAAATTAGTTTAGTGTAAAAGCCTTCATTTTTGCTAATCAAATCGCACACTTTCCTTAAATGCATTATGTTGCTTGTTTTGAAGATATTGAAATAATGTGCAGTTTTGCTACAACATTAATGAACGACCAAACATCAGCACTGTAAATAGAGTGGAACGACTGAGTACGTGAGTCTGCTTTAAGATGTTGTCTCTGTGTACATATGCATTGGGATGTTAATGAAGAACACATTAGTACAGTACTATAATGAAGATCAAATCCTGGTTTAAGTACTCGCCCAAAGCCTATACACACAGGAAGCACATTATCACACTGTATTGCAGGCTGGCTTGGCATTTAAATGAGTTTAAATGTAGTATGTTCTTCCTACATCACAAAGCTTCCACATATATTGGCAAAGCTGATTCTTTGCTCTCTGTCTATAATATGACTGTGTCAGAGCAACACTTACAGACATTTATCAATATTGTCTAATACTTAGGCAATGTAAGCTTAGACTAGAAATTCTTACAATGCACCACATTTACCATAGTATTGATAAATCTGGCACATGTTTAAAGGGGTTGTCTCACTATAAGGATTGTTTTTTATGTTAAAGATCTTAAAAAAAAACAAGTCACTTTGCAATACGTGTCCATTAACAGTACTCTACCTATTCCTAGATATCCCCTCTTTCCTGTATGGGCTGCATCAGCTCCTCAGGTCGCTATAGCTACAGACCTATTTAATCTCTCATAATAGGCTGCCAGCACTGGTTGCTATAGCTACAGACCTGGCTTCTACTGTAGCCTAGTGGAAGCCAGTAAACACACCCCTGAATTCAAAGTGAAACCTAGGAAACAGGACTAAGGTAAGATGAATCAATGTAGTGAGACAACCCCTTTAATCAGTCTATTTTATGTGTACATCTTCTATGAGTTGGCTTACTTTAAAGAGGTTGTCTCACTACACTGATTCATCTAATCTCAGTCGTGTTTTCATGGTTTCATTTTGAATTCAGGGGCGTGTTTACTGGCTTCTACTGGGCTGCAGTAAAAGCCAGGCCCTGTAGCTATAGCAACCATGCAGGCAGCCTATCAGAAAAATAAAACGGGTCTGTAGCTATAGTGCCCCGGAGAGCGGGTGCAGCCCATACAAGAGGATATCTAGGAATAGGTTTATACACTCTAAGGACACAATATGAAAAAGGACTTGTTTTTGCAAGATCTTTAACATAAAAAGCAATCCTTGTAGTGAGACAACCCCTTTAAGTCACTAATTGCAGCACACATTTAGTGCACAGCATTGCCCCTTTTTTTGAAGCTATTTACCAAGTCCTCGACAATTTTGTCAGGCAAGGCTCAGAAATATCTTGAAACAGCCTAAAATACATAACAATTGTAGTGTAAAGCATGTATGCCAGTATTTTGGTGCAAAATGTGCCAGAATTCTGGTGCAGTTACCAAAATAAGTATGCTGTTGCACTGTTCCAACCTATACAGATAACAAGTAGTGTAAATCAGCCAATCCAAGGAAAAAAAGGTGTCTATAATCCAGCATGCCCAAGGGCGAAAGGAATATAGTATTTAAAACTTTAAACTTTTATTTCATATCGACAAAAAAGGATCAAAAAGGTGATATACTGTATATGCACCAAGCATCTGGTTCCAAGGCCGACGCATTTCGGACCCTTGGTCCTTATTGGTGCCACAAATGCGTTAGCGTTATATAAATTATTGGAAATAATTGGAGAACATGGAGAACTAAGAGAACAACATGTAGGTCATGGAGCCCTATATGCATACTCAGAACAATGGCAGATTAAGTAGACCATAGCCGATGGAGCCATACATGCAGACCTAGACCGGTGACAGATTAAATACAGCATAGGCTGTGGAGCCATATATGCAGACGTAGACCAGTGGTGGATTAAGTACATCATAGGTCATGGAGCCAAACATGCAGATACAGGCCAGTGGAAGTAGACCATAGGTCATGGAGCCATGTGGCAGATTAAGTACATCATAAGTCATGAAACTATACATCCAGACCCAGACCAGAGGCATAGTAAGTATACCATAGGCCATGGAGCCATACATGCAGATACAGACCAGTGAAGAATTAAGTACAGCACATGCTGTAAGGCCATGCAAGGAGATCCAGACTAGTGTCAGATTACGTACACCATAGGCCATAGAGCCATACATGCAGGCTCAGATTGGTGGGGCAATAAGTAGACCATAGTTTCAAGGCTATTTTCTAAACTAAGAACCCCCACCTTGTTCTGCAATGCGGTGTCTATGGTCATGCTAGTTGTCGCAGCTATACTAGCATTGACAACCAGGTGTTACCTTTCTCTTTGTCAAAGGGTTGTGTCCCTAGACATTTTGACTAGGGTAATTTGTATACTGTGCCTACTTTTTGTGAAATACAAGTATTTTAGTAGATTTTGTGACGGTTTTTGACTTTCACATTGACCTTAATGGGGAACTACAGCTCCTTCTGTCCTGCAGTTTAGCCTAAGAGTCCACACGGCACAGGTTTTCGGTTGGATTTTCAGATGGTTTTCAACCAGCCACATAGAAGGACATCTATGAAAACTGTCTACGTGTAAGACTTTCCTTGTCTTACCACATTTGTAGAATTAGACACATTTTTGATTCTTTGACGCCAAATCTAGGTGCAGAACAGTTAGAACAGCCAGACCAGATTAAAGGTGGTGCCTGAGCCAGACTTGTCGTATCGGCACTAGACTGCACCTGTATGTATAACCTGCAGAAGAACAGGTTCATACATTCTGCCGCATTCTACACTGACTTAGAACCTGTCACATAGTTTATGCCCCTCTTACTGAGGGCAGCACAAGCCAGTGTCAGACATGCTGTTTCCAGCACTGTGTCCCTTATTCTGTAAGATGCTGGAGTTTCAAAGTATTTAATGCTCAATTCTGTGGTTTTCAGCCAGAAAAAAAAGAGTCTGTCTTTTTCATACCACGCCCATCTGAGGTTAGCCCCACCCACCTCAACTGACTAACCTATTACTTTGAATAGGTAGAAACATGTGAATAACTGTCAGTGGGCGTGTCTAGCCTTTTGTGGGCGGGGTTAACACCTGCTTATGAATAAGATTTGAGGGGTAAATGCTCTAAAACTCCAGCATCTTACAGAATAAGGGACCCAGCGCTGGGAACAGCAGGTCTGACACTAGCTTGTGCTGCCCTCAGCAGGGGGGGGCATAATCTATGTGACAGGTTCCCTTTAAAGCTACTTAGAATTGGCTTGTCAGCGCTAACGTTCATACATATTGCCCTTAGTGTATAAGTCAGATGTATCAGAGACTTTAATTCACCCGACAGTCTGGAGTGCCCTTTTTGCCAGTTTACATAAGTGTACCTTTATTTTGCAGTATGGAATGGTTCAGTAGGCTGCACTATTCCATATAGAGGTATATAGTAAAAAACGTGTACTGTGTGATGCCTCGAAAATAGAGAAAAAGCAATGAAGAAAAGCCATCACCGCAGATTATGTACATAGCAGGACTTCAGGGATGATGATGTAGAAATCTAGACCAAAGTGTCTGTGTACTGCATTAGCCTCTTTGTTTAAACGCTTATAGCCTTTTCCTCCTCACATCCTGGGTAAATTGTCTTTGTTATAATATGCTAATATGGATTTGTTGTTACATCTGTTTATTTTTATCTTTTGTTTCCATCCCTCCCAGCAAAATGTGTTGTTGGCTTATAAATAAAAGATCAAGATAATAACAATATAGGTCTTGCCGCTGCCAGCGGATATACACACTGCACCACTGACTGGCTCATAAATAGCTTCTGCAGATCCTCGCAGCACACAGCTCCAGCATAATGTTTTGTTCACATGTGTTCAGTATCCATTTGCTTGGTCGCTAGAACATGAGTGCGGAGGCTTTGTAATAAGCAACTCCTTAGAGAGCATTATGGCGACACTGAAACACACACACAGCAGATTCACACTATCGAGCTGCAAGATGGGAGCTGCCGGAGTGTAGACGACGTGCAGATAGCGTTTCTGGTTGTCAGCTCCTCTGACATACATGCGATTACCCTATACAGAAAGGGGAATTGTCCTTATGTTTCCACAGCAAGTGTCTGACACATAGAACAAATCAGAGTTAATTCACTGAAATTCAATTCTCTTTTGGCTGTTTGTCTATTTTTGTGCAGTGCAGAGGATGGCGTAGCACCCAGGCCTATTGGGCTCACCACCATTTAGGAGGATGGCAGCACTATAACAGGAACATTATAGTTGGTTGATAGTAGTGGATTTTACATAAGGGCACAGAAGCTACATGTTAGGCCTGGTTCACATTTGCATCAAAGGTTCTATTGCTGATTTTGTCAAAAATTAAAGGGGTTTTGCCACTATCTCATTTCATACCTCCTGTATGCAGCTCTTCAGCTCTGTGTGCTCAGAAGGAGGTGTGTGTGATTTGTTTGAATTGCAGATCATGTGACCGAGCAGGATGATATCACCATGCCCTTCCTCTCTGTAGTCAAAGAAAGGTCTGTTTGTGTAAAGCATTGTGAGTAGCTGAGAGGTAAAGCTTTTGCCTAAAGGCCAAGGTTCCTAGGTTTAAATCCCTGCAGGAACCAAACCTGTGGATTTTTTTTCTCTCTTTATCAATGTACATACCTCATTGGGGTTTCTTTTTTATTCATTTGCACTGTTTGACTAATTACTAAGGAGCACAGAGGACGGGAGTAGAATGACAGCACCTGAGGGTTTGAACACTCAGTAGCTGCCTGAGAGGAGGTGATGTCTGAGCATGTGCGACCAGGACTGAGGAGCTTTCAGCCCTGGTCGTATCCCCTGGAGATGAGCTGTAAACATTGGATCCCTAAAGGAGCAGCTAAAACAAAAACGGTGCAGAATTTTTAATAATAATGAATGGTGAAAATGTTTCTTATTTCATTTGCATGCTTCCTACATCAATTTTACTTCGTGGCAAAACCCCTTTAAGTTAAAAATAGTGCAGCAGACAGCACTTTTATTTTCTGTTAAAATTGCCAGCACCATGGCAGAAACCCGACAGACCTCATTGTAGTCAGTGGTGTCCGTCGTGTAATGGATCTGGCACCACCTCTGCAACAGAGACTTCAAATGGCACCTCAGATGCAGATGTGACCCTGGCCTTACACCCCAATACATGTTTACAATGTTTAGTGTATGCAGTCATAAAAATATAAAAATTTATGGCTTGTATACTAATATCAATTTACAATGTAAAATCATACATACATGTTTAGTTCCCTTGCCTGTGTTGCATACCATGTTATGCAAAGTGTGGCCATAGGGGTTGCAGAGGTATCAGTCACTTCCAGTCTTTAGAGCCCAAAAAGCCCCCACCACCATATAGGAAGATGTCAGTCTTATAAATGGTACATGAATGGTGGGGGCTTTTTTGCAGATTTTGCATTCGGGCCCTGGAGCTTTAAAGGGGTTTTCTCACTACATCGATTAATATTACCTCAGTCCTGTTTTCTCATTTTCATTTTTGAGTTCAGGGGCATGTTTACTGGTTACTAATGGCCTGCAGTGATGAGCTACTGGGGGAAAAGGGAAACCAAAGGTCCCCGGGAATTTTTCAATAGCGACCTGAAACGAGCGCCAATAAAAGGGGGGGATTTCTAGGAATGGGTAGAAACTGTTAATGGACACATATTGCAAAGTGACTTGTATTTGTAAGACTTTAAAAAAAAAGCAATCCTTGTATGGGGCAACCCCTTTTTAAGTTGGGGGTTACAGAAAGAGCATAGCAATACTTTCATGCAACCACCTTTTATAGTGTAGGCTCATGAAGTGGGCCTTGCTGGTGAGCAGCCCCTCACTAGTTAGTAAGGCAAAGCAGTGGAGACAGGAGTGCTGCACAGGCTTCTCTTTGGCTGCAGAAATCTATGGTTTATCAGTGTAAATGCCTCCTTTTTATTTATTTTAATGTTCTACTGAGATCAGGAGACAAATACAAATTTTAAATGAATAATACTTTGATATGTGTCTGGGCATTGACCACTGGTGAGGTCATACTCTAAAAGGAGTTTGGTGTAAATTAAGGCCATCATCACTGTTTTTGTGCATCTGTTGCTCCTATGTCTACCTTGGCTTCATTCTGCAGGCCCACTAGTGGGGTTTTTGATGATCATCCACAACAAAGAAAGCTGCCATTTAGAACTTCTTTTTGATTAACCTATCATGGTATCATATTTGTAATGCTATTGTCGTAGCACCATGAGGGAAGTGTTCAGTCTCACTACAAGGATTGCTTTTTATCTTAAAGATCTTGCAAAAACAAGTCACTTTACCATATATGTCCATTAACAGTGTCCTACCTATTCCTAAACCCCTTTGTATTGGAGCATCACACCTCAGGGCGCTATCTCAGACCTGTTTGATTCTCCTGAATTTTGCTGCCACCCCGGTTGCTATAGCACAACCTGGGGGTTTCCCAGTACTCGTCACTTTAGGCCAATGTAACCAAAAACATTTCCCCCGAACCAAAAATGAAAACTGAGAAAAACGGACTGAGGTAGATAAATTTAATGAGACAACCCCTTTTAAGAGACAAATTTCATGCTTTTTCTTGGTTACTTCTCATGGCAGGATTGTTCTTTACATGACTAAATAAACAACAACTAGCCCATGTTTTCTGTGTACTTTGTCTATAGTTACATTTTTTTTTTAGAGTAAGGGGATGTATGATGGGGTCCCTATTAAAACAAACTGTTGATTTCGAGGCTGGGAATAAAGGGCCACACCGTGTCAGCCAAACATTTCCCTCATTGAAATGCATAGGGGGGATTGGAAAACACTGCCTGAGTTATTGAACATTTACTCTAAAGATCAAAAGGGGGTCTTCTTGTTTATGATTCCTTACAATCACCATGGCTTTGTTAAAATCATTTTTTGTGCCCAGTTATTTGCAAGAAATGGCCTTTGGGAAAACTGCAGTTTATTTCTTTTTTTTCTTGGTGCTCTTTGGATAAATTTTGAGGCGTTATGTATTACATTGCAAATGTCAATTACCCTTTTCTTCCTTTTTAAACATAAAGGCATCTGGTTCCCTACTAATGGTGTTAATTTATTTAGCATGTAAAACTCACAAAAGGGGTTTCTCACCAAATGATTGCTTTTAAGTTGTAGGGAAAGGTAAATGAAGTTTATTACAAAATCATTGCTTTTTTTGATTTTACTTTATTCGGGAATAAAAAAAAATTTTTTCTTATCTACTTTTTCACAGGTTTCTTAATTACCGACCATTTTCCTGCTCTCTTACCCATGCTCCACGGCTGCCATCCGACCCTAGTGGTAACTTCCTGCTTCAGTTTTGAGATTTTGTACGGGAAAAACTTGTTTTTACCTAAGTTAAGGGGCAAGTTTACTTGTCCAAAAATTTTTTCAACCCTTAGAGCTCTGTAGTTTTGTGCACTTTTCAATTATAAACCTTGGCAATCATATCACTTTAAACAGCCTTAGTTGGGAAACCCCAGCAGAGCTGGTATCCCAAAATCGTCCTTTAAAGGGGACCACCACAGCCTGACCAAAAAAGTGTGATTTTTGAAGCTGGTTTTTGTCCTGTGAAACAGCTTAAATTTTAAGGCATTTATTAAGTACAGATTTGGGATTTGGGATAATTTTGGGGTTACTGTACATTTTTAGTCCCCTAAAGGGGGAAAGATTGGGGGTTGATTTTTTTATAGATCTTTTTTTGGGAAGGGACCGCTCCAACCAAAAAGTAAAATTTAAATATTGAAACACACACTGGAAAGGTCACATATTCCCCATTTCGGGGCCCATTTCGGTTATCAATGTTTTTTATGTATGGGCCAGTGAATCGTTTCCCTAATGAAGTACCTTAGCTAAACAGGGGGCCCAAAGGCCCCAAAAACACATCGACAGACATGGTAAAAACCCAACAATTTATGGGGGCCTCTTGATTTTTTCCCTGTTGTGATGTTAGGTGGAGGGGGAAAGGATCAGACATGTAAGAAGAACTTCCCCCCCACCATAAAACCATATTTTTTTCTGCACATTTTAAGCAACTGCCACTGCTATCTCCATTAGAATACATGCACGTCAGGGGAGCCAAGGTTATGTGTTGGAGAATTAAAGGGAAAAGCTTTTTGGGCCCAATCTGGTTCATCTGAGGTTTGAAGGTGTATGGGCACCTTAACAGCTTTATCATTTTGCCATCTCAAAAATTTTCATTTAAAGTTTAGGACGGGGCCATTTTTTTTTTTTTTTCTGAAAAAAACATGCCCCTTTTGTCTATGAACTATATCGGATCACAATTCATTCCAATCCATCTGAATAGGGATGAGTCCAACAAAAAAAAAATTGCTATCTGGAGTGTGTCAAAAAAGGGGTTTTTTTTTTAAAAGGGACAACCATTAACCATGTTTGGTAAATTTTTGCTTTTGGTACTAGATACATTTGGGCCAAAGTATGAAAACTTTAGGTCTAAAACTCACTGTCTGCCCTAACAACCCAAAAGAGGCCCCCCTTTAATTTCATGTGTGCTCTGGAAAAAATGAGCGGGGGCTTGTTGGTTCCTATGGGGAACGAGTGAATTTTTGACCTGACAGTTTTCATACAAGTGGCCCTTAGTACTAGTGAGCAGAGTGGAACATCAGAACCAGGAACTGAAAATTTACTAGTGACCATTTTGTAAAAATCAAAAACGCTTAGCAATCTAAAGCTTTTAATTTTCCCTTAAGTGTTTTATTGATTACACTCTGCTACATGGTATTCCTACAATCAGCCCCTTAATTTTATGGGAATTTTAAACCACCTGTGTCTGCATGCATTGCTTACGGGGCCCCAACAAACAGAGCAAAGTTTCGAAACAATTTTTCAAGAAAGTAGCATGAAATTTTGTGGTATTTGGCTGTAATGGCTTTTTGATTTTTCATAGTTTATGGGGAGCTGGGGAAGAACGTAAATTATTCAAAAAACCATAAAGCTTAAAGAAAAATTTTAGAAGCCCCAGAATTTTGAAGAAAAATTTAAAAATATAGTGTACAGGTTTGGGAACCAAATGTTTTATTTGCATTTTTAATAAGTCTATGGGCAGGGCCTCCCCCCTTCTTTTGGGAAATTAATAAAATAAACAAATATGGGGAAACTTTTACTGGAGTGAATGACTGGAGCTTCTACCCATAGTTCTAGGTTCCTTTTATTTTCGACAAAAGATGATACCTTTTTAGCCTTTAACAGGGGATTTAATCAAAAAACGCCCTGAATATTCTTTTCTGACTCCCCTTGAATTAAAAACATCTAACCAAAAAGCTTTTCTACCTACGTTTGTAATCGCTGTGCTGGGCACATTTTTGATCGTGCTCCCTGTTTTCCCGAACGTATCTACGGCTAAACAGGGGAATAGAAGCATTTTCCCCAATGAAAGTTTCCTTCACAAATGCCTGAAACCCGTGGGAGTATTGTCTGAGCCCCCTAAATGGAGTTGGCCCCTTACCATGCAGTTTTCCCCCCCTTTGAAGTTTTTGACATGTTGAATAAATTTTTAAAGTCTCCTGTTCTGAGGTGAGGGGGTTAGTTTTTAATCCGGTGGGGGAGCAATAAAGATGGTTTAAATCCTGCTTACTAGCATCCCTGGTGGTGGTCTAACAGTAAGAGGTTAACAAAAGGCTCTATTGCTCAAGTGCAGTGAAATCAATGAAACCCAAAAACACACTCAAAGGGTCAATGTAAAAACCCATGGGGATCTAAACAGTAAAGGAGTTAATGTAAACGTCCCTGGGGGTCTGGAGGCAGTAACATCCCTGGTGGGGAAAGGGAAATGCAAAATCCCTGGTGGAGGCATTGTAGTAATAGGTTGCATATTTTTTATGGCTGAAAAAAGACAGGGGGTCCACCCATTCAGCCTATTGTGCTAAAATTGTTGATCCAGAGGAAGACAAAACCCCATGAGGTGGGGGCCAATTTCCTTTTTTAGAGAAGAAATTTGTGCCTGACCCCAAATTTCTGGCAATCGGAAAAAAATCCCTGGATCAACGGATCTTCTCCAGAATCCCAACACAAAACTGTTAAAAATTTTTAACTCAAAAAAAATGATCCGCCCCTTTTTTTGAACTCGTTTAGTAAAATTACCATAACAAGTTCTCTGGCAGAGAGTTCCCAGTCTCACTGCTTTACAGTAAAGAACCCCTTTTTTATGTCATGCCTAAAATGCTTTCCGTGCACTGGTCCCCAAAAAACTTACAAAATTCCATGTGTACTGGGGACCAGTGACTTTATAATGGAAAATGATGTTCTCATCATGTCATCTATCCCCTTTTAAATACCCCCCCTTATCCTATTTCCCCTTACTATTAATGTTACATCCCTGGGGTCTTGTGGTAATCACCTCTCCAGGCTTCAGTGTTGTACCAGCAGCACTTTCTGCTTCCTTAAGAGCAACTCATTATTCCCCCAGGGAATTTTGGGCGTGACCCTATCTGGCCCCCCTAAAATGTCGTGCTTATAGTGATAGGGTGCCCACCCTTTTAAACTTTCTTTTCTCTTTGTTTTCTGAAATGGGTGCTCCCACGATCTTTAAACGATATTTTGGGTGGGACGTGTTGTTTGTGTATTTTATGTTAAAAATTTACACATGGGTTTTGTTCTATCCATACACATTGCCAACCAAGAAACAACAAATCTGTTTTGAATTTACTTTTTTTTTTCAGTCCAAACATGTTTTAGCTAAATAAACCTAAGGAAAAAATGTTGGCTAAAAATAGTGTAATGTAATATTTGGGTGTAATCCCCCCTTGACCCACCCCTACTAAAAACTGATGTACGTCTTTTAATCACAGGCCCCTTTGAGGCCTCCACTTTTGTAGGTTGACAGCTTAGCTTGTAAACGCGGGGTAGAAGATTTAAGGACCCATAATAAACAAATAATAAGTGCAACAAGTATGTTCTAACTGATAATCCACAGTACATTGAAATCCAAAAAAAATATTTTATGCGAGACCTTCAAGAACGAACTTTGAAATCCCTTCTAAGATTTTCTTAAATATTTGCTGTTTTTTTTTTTTTCAATTCCTATTATTTCCCAAAATTTACCATGAATTCTTTGGACTCCGTTTTAAAATTTATTATCCTCGAGAAGAAAAAAATGCAGGAAAAATTAGCCTAATATCAGTTTGGTTTCCCAAATACTTCAGTCAGAAATAGTTCACATCACATTCTGAGCGGAGAGCAGCTGCGCGCAGGGTTTTGTACAGTGAGGGAAATTTTTTAGGCAGTTGGATGGGTTGTCCGTAAATATTATAAGATAAATGTCATCATTTGATTTGCATAATAGAGCCTGGTGATTATGCCATCAAATTGAAATCCCTCCGGGGGCCGATGTGACTTAATACCTGAATGTTTAAATGAAAAATCTGCTTGATTTATGTCTGCTTTTACCCAACCTGAGGGGCCTATCCATATTTTATTAAAGTTTTTTTGATTTTTCTGATGGCCGGGGGGCACTTTTTTACCCGATGTCATTAAATTCCTGCACAGTTATTGAAAAACATTGCCCAAATTAATACAGGCACATTTCTTTTTTTTTTAAAGGCCCCTAAATTAATTTCCGGAAGTTTATAACACAATTTAATTATTATTATTCATTTTATGCAAACAGCATATTACACCCTACAAAAAGAAATTGCCATTACTGATTTTGGTTCTTCTTCCCCACGGGCTCAAAAATCAAATTCCAAATAAAACATCACTATTTTAAATTTTTATGTAATCCGCAATGAGTCACATTATTATGACCAGCACTGATACCCCGAAAAACGGGGAGTATGGGGGCACCACAAAAAAAAATCAAGGCGTCACATGGGTTTCCTTTTTTAAAAAAAACAGAATCCCAGTACATGGACAGCTTACAAAGACTCAGTGTGGTGATTCAAAACGTTGCTTTTCCATGTATGGGTTTCTGTTTTGAAAAAAAGGGGACCCCCATGTGACAGTGGATCAAATTTTTTCTAAAAAAAAATTCTCAAATTTTTAGAACTTGAACCGAACATTTTACTGTTATTTCGAGAAAAATTCCACAAAATTCCAAAAAACACCCCTTTCTCAGTTTCGTTTCAGCACTTTCTGTACTTTTGGTGGCCACCCAAAATCACCTTCTGCACTTTTGCCAGCCAACCAACCCCTTTCTGCACTTTTGCCAGCCCTCAATCGTGCAGGGGGCACAGAGAAGTGCAAACCATCATCGCTGGGGTTGTAGGGCTCTCTTGGTTTTCTAAAAAACACAACCTGTTATATATATTACACTGTAGCCTTGTGAAGCATTTTCAGCTCATTTTGTAATGTACAAATGCTCTTGATAACATTTTCCCTTTCCCTAGACATCAATAGTTAAAGGGGGTTTGGGATTGCTGGTTGCAGCTTTCCCAACCCCGAAACTGTTATTTGGGACATTTGAGGGTCACATTACCCAAACCCTTTTATATACTGGGATATTATTTTACAAGGGGGCCCCGGATTTCTAAATCTACTCAGGCTCAAAAGGGTTTTTTTGCAGTTTCGGGGGTTCATAATTGTATAAACCCCCCATCTCCAAAACTCCGGTGTCAAAGGGGCTTTTGGGCCCCAGGGTGCAGGGGCCCCCTAGCGGGGGCTACCGCTTTCACCTCCTATAAAAGCCCTTTGCTTGCAAAACTGTCCCATCGATATTAGCCATTGAAAGGGGAAAGAAAATATTTTAGCCTTCAATTTTTTTTTTCACTCTTAAAACCAAATTTTCTTCACTAAGTTGTTCCATGTATCCCTTTACTGTTATGGGTGGTTTAATTTTTTGGGGTTCTCCCCATCGTTAGGGATAAAAATTAACCGAACATCTTCCCCATTGACTTTAATGGGGGTTCGAAGTTTTAGTTGAATAGAACTTCAACAAAATCACAAAAGTTGAAGTTTCTTTTCGAACTAGAACTTTTTTTTCTGTTCCCAACACTAATGCTGCGCCTATTTTTTTTTTTTTGTGGGGCTCTTTAAAAATTGGAAGGTTGGGCTGCTTCCACTTGGCTGTCTCTTGCATGGAAGGTGTCCAATGTGAAATTGAGAAAAAACTACTGTCTGTTCCAAAACATTACATATTATAATGGTTATGTAGCATGGGCAGGAGCTTGACAAGCTGGGAGTACATAGTAAGGTCCCAAAGTTTGTCACAGGGGTTTGGAGCCATGCTGACTGCGGATCCCACAATGTAGGGGGTGCTAAAGATTAAAAACCCTAGAGAGACAGGACAATCAAAAATGCTCAGTTGGGGTTTAATCTAGGGAATCAGGGGGCAAAAAAAAGTACTTGGGGAAATCTTGGTCATGCTCTTTTAACCAATGTCAGACACTTCTAGCTGTTTGACATGTCACTGCCCAGGAAAGACAAAGGGGGTAAATTTTGGTTGATGTGATCTGCATTTTGAATCGGTTATAGTGCTTCTACATGTTTTTTAGTGTACCCAGAGCTTAGAAAACATTCCACTGCCGCCACCCCATTGCCTTCCAGCAATGGTTGCAGGGTGTTTGTTCCCTGATGTTTTTTCGCCTAAAACGTCAATGTAATATGCTGGATGAAGACAAAAAAGTGGGGGCCTTTCAATGTGGCCCGGGGGCCCCTTTGCCTATCAGGGAAATTCCCAAAATTTTGGGAAAATACCGAAAAGTTTTTTTTTACCTTTGCAAAAATTCATTTTGAAAAACAGTTTCCGTGATTATACCTTAACTTTCCCCCCAAAACCCAACCCCAAAAGGTTCCCCAGAATTGTCATTTTAAAAAAAACCCAAATCAGGGAAACCCCATTGTTTATTTTTTTGGGAAAGGGGGAGCTTCTCCACTGGGAGTGTGCATTCCCCAACCCCAAAGGGACCTTTGTAGCAAAGAGGGGGGGTGCCGGGTTTCCACCTCTCCTCCTCAATGGTTTTTGGTGCGCCCAATTTCCAAATTTTTCTTTTTCAAAAAAGCTTGGGCCCTTTTTCCACTCAAATAAAACACTTTCCCAACAAAGCATTAACGAAAAAAAGTTTCACAGAAAATGGGGAAAGTTTTCCAAAAAGGTTGCTCTCTGGGGGGCTAAAAAAACAAAAATCATCCCTTTTGGGGAAATCTTTATAAATTCCCTCCCTTTTACCTTTTAAAAAGCAACAAAAAGGTATGGGGGTTTTCAGACAGCCTTTTCACACCCCACCAACTCCCCAACACCAAAATTTTTTCATGAATCATGGGCCCTAAATAACTGTGGGCCCCCCAACTAGGTATAAAAAATTCTTTTTAGATTTTTTAATGGGTTTTTAGAACAAAAGAAATATTCCTAATGGGGTTTTCTTTGGGAAATGGGCTAATTTTAAAAGTCCCTTTCCATGTATAATAGTTTGAGGGTTCCCAAAAAAAATGTGATAACATTTTTTAAAATGCTTTGGGGAGGGGCCCTTGACTTATAATGCAATGGGAAGTAGAAAATGGGGCGGGAAAATTTATTCTAAAGAAGTTTGGAAAAATTTGTTTTTAAAAAAATTCAGGGGGGAAAAATTCGGTTTCCGGGGGCCGAAAAAACCGGGAAATTTGGGGTTTCTTCGGGGTGAAAAAAAAAGTGTGCTTTTGATTGAAAAAAAATTGGCCCGCGGGGCACATTTGGGGCACATTGGGGGGAAAGGGACTCTGGGAGGGGGGAAGGGGGGGATAGGCCCTTTGCAGAGATTAAGCCCAAACAGAGACCGCCGGGAAACCCGTGGACGTCACCCGGAAAATTTTTTAAAACTTCCCCAAGGGGCGGCCCCCCGGGAGCTCACCCCTTTCCCCTCCCCTGTACTGATAGGGGGGGGTGCTGCTTTCGGGTGGATAGCGCTTTTTAAGAACTGATTTTTTTTAAAAAAGCGAAATTTCCCGTTGGGGTTTTTCTCAGCTTGGGGTTTAAGGGGGGGGGGACTGTTCTCTGAATGTTCTAAATTT